>JAHZMW010003880.1:0-45044 GCA_027743745.1 Alloscopus bannaensis
CCAAATACTATAGTAAAAAGTGCTTAGGAATTATCTTAATCTACGAACCCTTTTTCCTACATCCGAGCTACTATAGTATCCTATATAACAAATTCGCGCGGGTCTCCCTAAGGTGTGCCAAGTGACTTTCAAAGGTCCTAATCAGTGATCAGAAGCAAAAAGAACAGAGGCTAACCAAAACACATAAATCCGCCATCCATGGCCGTGGATTTTTTTCTGGGGCAACTTATCACAGGATATGGAAGTTGCTTACCCCACTATGAAACAAAAACAAAAAGACAGCCATATGAATGGACTAAGCCTACCTGAAAAGCTGTATGGAAAATCTTGTCAGAGCAGCTAATCATGATTGTTTTTATAGATAAATTCAAGGTTTTGCCAAAGGATTTTTTCTACAAATGTGCCTTAGTGACCAGTCAGGCTTACGCCAAAATTTTGGAGAATTTGAAGTATGTTTAGATATTAAAACGAAAGTTCAGAGTGGTATGCAAAAATCCTCGTCTTTCATGATAATTCACTGCTCATGCTTCTCGGGCTGCCACGGCTAGGAAAGAGATGTTAGGATATGTTGGATATTGGCACTTCTTTTGTGGCCCTGGCAGCTACCTCTGGCATTACTTTTTGTTCCGCAAACCCTAAGTGTACATGCGAGGGAGGTTGGGAATTACGGACAACATGTTCAAAAAACTCAGATTGGCATGGATGCTGCATCAGATCCCGTTATTATTCACAGAGTTGATGGACGGTATGCTACCCCGGTGGGAAATGTGCGTCACACTTGAGGGTAATTAGGTAGAAAAGAGGGCAGTGGGCAGTTTCAGCAATCTACGTAGAAGTTAGGCCTCTATAAAACCTGGCGGAGATATTTGGAAAAGACTACGTACTATTATATTGGATCACCCATATTTCCCTCTATATACCTTGTTGAGCATTGTATTGTTTTCCCTTCAGCCGCACAACGAGATCACTTTGCGTCTTTTCACCCGATTACCTCACCCAACTTATTCGAAA
Source organism: Alloscopus bannaensis (assembly GCA_027743745.1). Classification (NCBI taxonomy): domain Eukaryota; kingdom Metazoa; phylum Arthropoda; class Collembola; order Entomobryomorpha; family Entomobryidae; genus Alloscopus; species Alloscopus bannaensis. The sequence goes on from JAHZMW010003880.1 coordinate 1,012, forward strand.
CCCGAGAAGGGATCATTAGTCTATGTGACACATATTATGCGTCTACCACATTTCACAGTTCACAGAGGAGAAAGTGGGAGAGAGAAAAGATGTTATCAATAGAGCGTCTTTCCCCTTAACTTCATAAACTTGACGCAATCAACTCACCATATCTGCTTTCTTTTACTCCCTCCCTTTTCACTGTCTACAAACTGGAATTTGGACTACATAGCGCCTGTAGGTCACACTTTTACGTATTGTCGAAGTTAGCACACTTTGTCCACATATTCTGGCCACGTGTACGTGAACAACTTTACAAGAAGGACGTGTGTGGGTGCTACATAGGAGATCGCAAAGTGGAAAGCAGATTACGAAATGTTTTCCTCTGGGATTCCAATGATACTACAGGAATAATGGATGTGGTGAGTAATAATGGAGTTGAATGTGTCACAACTGAAGCAATCAATATTTCACTTTCTTTTGCCACGCGTTCTTTCTCTCTGCATTTCCAACTCATTCCATTCAATTCCACGGAGAGTTGGTTATAAAGGCACACTCCCGAGTGCAGGATCCACTCACACCGTTTAGCTCTAAAGCGTATTTGCACACACGTCTGTGTCACCGGCTGAGTCTACATCACAAGAGCAACCAAGGGTAATGGTCATCAATACAACTACCTGATACTTCCGTGTTCTTCATATATATTGTTTAAAAACCCTCCGAAACAACACAATTTTTCGCCACAGTTAACACAAAGGTGTCATTTTTTGGCATGCACTTGGCCGTCTGCGAGGAAATATAAATGTTTGTGATAAATAATGTAACTGGAGAGACTCTGCGCTCGTTCTCCTCAACGAGGACTACGTTTTTTGCGATCAATACATGGAAATGAGAGAGAGAGAAACTGGGAGTACTATATACGCCTATATAAAATATATGTTACGTGGTTATTAATGATTATTACCAGGACGAGTAACACTTCACGAGACGCGAGTTCTTCACTCCTCTCTCTCTTTATACGTGCTCGTATCGTCTACACTGGAAAGGAAAGCGAATTTACAAGGATATCCATATATTCATCATGATGACTGACAAGCCTGGAACAGAATTAGATTACACGAAAGTAAAGAAAAAGAGAGACGAGAAGAAATGGTATTTTGTGTGTTGTTATTACGCTCATTTTTTCCTCTCGATATGAGCGCATTAAAACAATAGTGAGGACGTTGTACAGTGTAACGTTTTTTCCCTCTAACTGAACTATATAACTACAAATAAGTCGGAAAAGTGAGATGAGTCAACATAAAATGTATCGTAGGTTTAGAAACGAATAAAAATTTAACAATCTAATGCGGAGAATTACCTCATAATTTTTACGAGGATAACACCGTAAATTTATGGATGTGTGATGAGTTGCTTTGCGCTCTTGAAAAAATCAACTAGAGAGACATAAATGGAGAAGGTTCGACGCACATTATGCCTTTACAACTTGTCATCTTACGTGACTAGTAGATAGTCATTGCGTCTTTAAAAAAGTCACGTAGTCATCAATAAAGTGTGATTGGGAGGTTTCACTAAGCATTCCAATGGACACGCAATTACGGAGTACAAAGTTATCTGAGAGAATTCCATTGACGTAAATGTGTGTGCGTACAAAAACGCATAAAATAGGGTTCAATTGTGCTTATTTTGAGAAACATTGATTAGAGGAAAACTACGTTGCTCCGTTTTCCCAAAGTTGTGTACGTTTTTTTATGTGCCACTTGGCCAAACAAGTGGTAAATTGCATTTACACAAATTCTTCTCTAATGTGATACGGGCATGCATGGACAGAGAAAAAAAACGTCGAAACTGAACTGTACTCTCATCATGAGTTTTATGGTTGCTGCCAATACTTCCAAAAGAGGAAACCAAACAGCGGAGCGCACATCTGCAGTAAACCACATGTTGGATAATTGTTACAATGTGCCTCACATTTTATTCTTCATCGGGAGAGTACACGTAGTTGTCCAAGTGTTGTAATGCTGCCACCACAAAGGCAATTGAAGAGAGAACGAAAGAGTTAATTTGAATAATTTCAGCAATAAACATTACACCACTATAGACCACCTCCGCTATACAAACTATGAAAGTGTAAGAATACAAGCACTCCAAGTTTCTTTCTGCTCATTGCATTTTTTTTCTGCGTACTCTGATGACAGAGTAGTGTATTGAGCAGACTCATAAAATTGTATGTAAATGTATACCTACGGGTGAGCTCTCTCTCGCACACACACTCAAGAGTTTGATTTATTTACGAGTCCCCTTTTCTTCAAGTTCTCTTTTATCTGGACAGGAAATATGGTAACCAGAAGGAGCAGACTTGACTCCTATTACAAACGCTCGCTTTAGGACGACGATCTATGTTTAACCGTAGGTACACACAATGAGTACGAACATTAAAATGGAAAATGCACACACGCTCACACGAGGAGTAATTAAATTTCCTGTAACATGCACGATTTTTTTTGTGACTCACTCTCTCTCTCTTTGGCCGTCGTGTGTCGAAGAAAATGGTGATAATTGAAACAGGGAGAGTTCGAGTCTGCTCCGAGCATGTGAACCAGAACGCACACAACACACATTTTCTCTGTCGTCATGTCTTAATGTGATCGGAAACTGGTGAAAACCCGAAGACAGGGTAACATACTAATTAAAGCGTAAAAAACTGTCTTCCCTGTTCAAAATGCGATTTAAATACTTTAAAAAAGGAAATTGCAAAATTGACTTACCAATTACTACTGTACACGTTCCTAGTAATCAGCAACCGTTGCTGATTAAGTTTAAGGCGAAACGAGCTCACTTGTCCACACTCTCTCACTTTTCAAAATAAAAATTACAACGTCTACGACGTATTTTGTTTAACCCTTGTTTTCCTACGCCTGACCCATTACGTATTTTTTTAGTCGAGTTTTACTTCCTCTTCGGGCAAATTGTACGTGTATAGCACCTCAATCAGGCCTGCTCCTTCTTCAAGGAGGTTCGTTTGTTCACTCATCTATGGTGAATAATTAAATTTCAGCGCTCCTCCCAACCTTTTGTAAACTAAAAGGAGCAACAATCATCATCTAGCAACTAAAAACTCGTGTAACAGAGGAATCAACGACGGAGCCTTGTCGAGTCTCTGGAATTCTTCCCTTTTGATGATTTGAGCTGCTCATATTCTCTCTTCGATATTTATTCAATTTCGTTTGAGATTATTATTTTTTTAGAGAGAGACTCTAATGTGCATATTAGTCAAAGGTGATGTTTCACATCTTATTTCCATCACAGTAAGCAACGAGTTAACAAGTAATCAGTAATTTATTTACTCTTCTCCTTATATTTTCTGTGATCTTTTATTTGCTTTTTCTTCGATTTGATTTCTTTTTTTCTCTCTCTTTCTCTGATTGGAAAGAAAAATCAAAGTTTAATTTTGGGAGTGTGTGGGAGCATAAAAGATTAAAACTTCATCCATTCCCAGTGTTCCATAATATTGGCCATTCGCTTTTCATCTCCTTCCATTTCAGCCACGAAGATTACTACTACTACTACTACTACTCCACTTCCTTGTCCCGCTTATTTTCCTACTCACTTTACTTTTTTTTCTCAAGACTTTCACTCAAAGACACACATCAACACACTCAGACGCACATGATGCAAAAGAGTGGAAAAAAGTGAGGAGGTATCCGTATCCCGTGACTTTGATCAACTTGTCTCCATCACAGTCTACCGTGTGAGTCACATTCCCATTTGCTCCTTTCACAACAACAGTTTTGTTCCTTCTCAAAGTCACAGGAGCAGACGCACATTGATTTTTGATGACAGGGCCCCACCGAGAGAAATCTAATGAGAAAGTTTCTCTCAATCTACAAAAAATTTTCACCGCCCTGATTTCGTCGCAGTGGTAAAGTTGACTACACAAATTTTGAAGGGCAAGTTTTGAGGTGCGTCCACTGCAGCTCTTTTATTCATTTTCGTTTGTAGTACATATTATTATCAGGAAAGGCGTTGTGGTGGTAATTCATCTAACTTTCGCTTTACATTTTGTTTTGAAATTCGAATCACTTGAGTCCGCCGCCCAAAGTGACAGGCAAGGCGGAGAAATCGTCTAGCTGACTACACGAGCACCTCCATCTTTTTGAAACATTCGTGATTACTTAGAGCTCGGCGAACACCACACACTCACTTCTCCAACCGATCGAAACTTTTCACTCTGCCCAACAATCCACTCCTCGACTTTCCCTTGTTTAGCATCACAATTGCGGAATATTAGCAATCCCTTTCGATTGATTGGAAGTTCACGAGAGAGAGTGAGTGAGCGAAATGGAAAAAAAGCACGAGCAGTAACCACAAAAATTTCTTTACTCAATCCGCTGATTTTTTTCAGCTTTCACTCACATCACGTAAGATATTCAAGGCTTTCACACAGAAACGGAAATATGTTTTCAAAAGAGAGCACAAGGTTTGGTGTGGAAAATTCTTGTTTTTTTTCAGTTCAACTACTTACTACTACACTTTAGGCTCGTATTGCTGTTCGCTTTTTTCGCTGTGGAATGTATTGCCAATATGTACTCGAGAGAATCTCACTATATTGACTATATACTTTTTATTCTTTTCCCTCTTCCTCACTGTCTCTCTGCCTGGGTTGGTGTGTTCCACAAAAACAACTCGGCGAACCAACTCCTTAAACTGGTTAAGGTCGAGAGTCATGAGGCAACGGAACACATGGGCCAAACGAAGTCGCCAGAATAGCACTGGCTCACAGCAGCGGGGCACTGAGACTCTATCTCTTCAGTGAGGCGCTTTAACACTAGAGGCAAAAGAAAAAAACACAATTTCAACATCGGCAAGCTAGCGAAACAGCAGAGAGGAGGGAGAAAGAGAGAGAATCGTGCTTATTTTTTGCAGTGTGTGCCACTACGTGGGACCTGCTTTCTCTCTGATGTGTGGACGACAAGCATACGATATGTTGGGAAAGTGAAATCCATACACGTTCCCCTCGTGCTGTAGTATCAGAAGCATTGTAGACGACGTCGTAGTATGGTCGTAGTAAAAAAGAGAGAATACGAAGTTGTTCTAAAACACGCAATGCCACTGCCACACACTCTCGTTTTGTTTTCACATTTACCTAGCTACTTTAGTTTATAGATATCATCATATAGGGTGGCCGGTGCCCTCCTGTGAAGCAAGTCCATATGAGCGCAAAATAGAGAAACGGAGAAAGCACAGAAAAAGTGGAGAGAAAATGGGCTTAGCATCTCTATAGACTACCGAAGGGATAGGATTTTTGTTTAGGATGTAGCAATATTTTTTTGTGAGGTGACTCCTCGAAACACATAATAATATCTCGAGAAAGAAACACAACTACACACATAGGCCTGCATAAAGTCCATTATACTACGAGAGAAAAAGAGCGAGAGGATCGAGACGTGTGAGTTAAAGAATAAAAGACGTATAATGCACATTTCTTTGTGGCATATACATGAGTGAGTGTAGCTCATGTGCTTTCCCCCGTTTTCTATGGGCGTATATTTAGAAATTCGACTTTGAGCTAAAGTTGTCTCTCGAACACATGCACAGGATGGCGGAAACAGGCAGGGAATGGCAAGGAATTTGAGTAAGAGAGCGAGGAGAAAGTCGCGGAAAATTGTGGAAGAGAGAAAGACGAAAGAGAGAGATGTGGGGAGAGAATTAAAAACTGGGTACACGAGCAAAATGCGAACATACACAGAACGAGGCTTTCGAGTGGCGTACAACACACCTAAAATACTACGACTGTATGAAAATGCGAGCGAAAAAAGAAAGCGACGAGAGCATGAGTGTGTGTGTGGGTATGTGTAACGGAAAAAAGGGAAAGGATCTCAGCATTTTAGCGACTTTTCCCTTCGGGTTCCCCTGTGCCCTGTAGGCCATGAGAAAGGAATAAAAGTTGGTGGGAAAAAGTAGCAAGCAAAGTCCACACATATGCCGATATTAGGCTTGCCGTTGTTCAACAATTTCGAGAGTATAATATCTACTAGGTAGAAAGCCTGCAGTAAGATAATCATATAGGACACGGTATGAAACTAGTGCGTCGAACTGTGCACAGTTCTCTCAAGCGGAAATATTTTTCATCTCAAACATAACAATCACAACGAGAAGACCAACAAGGAAGAAACGGAAGAAAAAACATTTCGATTTATTTTAATGTATGATGTGTTTTAACAGAGCACGCTGGAGTAATGTACTGTCAGTTTTATTTGAACAGTCACGTCATAGTTCTTTCACACATGGAACAAAACGACAATAACAGAAAACTCAGGTTAGGTCTCATCACTACGGCTTCTGCCCCGTAGCCATACGAGTGTACCACAAACCCGCTCATCGTACTTCTTGAAACTCATAACATTACATTTTTTGTTCGCTGTTCTCAAGAAAATTCCTCCGTTCATGTGTGCTATCATTACGTCTGCAAAAAATAGTTCAGGGCGGTTAAGAAGAAAGAAAGATCGGCTGGACTCTCTCTCTCTCTCTGTATCTCAAGGAAAAACTCTGCTTATCCATGCACTCCATTCGAGACTTTGGGGACATATCACATATCCACCACATGCTTTCCAAGGCAAGTCGCTGTGCTTTTCACCGTTTTCTCCTGCTTCCTCAAGCAAAAAATGGCAAGACACGGGGAGAGAAATCCTCACTTCAACCTTGTCTGTATCACACAATCGCATTCATGTGAATGTGTTCCTTTTTTTCTTCCTGAGTGTGAGAGAGTACGACGAGAATCCTCTCTTTTTTGTGTGTAACATTGTCGTCCACGCTATCTCGAGGAAAGTGGGGGTGGAGACTTTTGCCAAACGAGATGGTATGCGGAGTCTTCAATACATTTTTTTCTCTCCTATTTCACCATCACCACCAACAACACTAGACCCGTTTACGGTATTGACGAATTTGGGGAGCGGTCCGCGACGAGCAGCACTTTCTCGTTCGGAGAAAAACCCTTTTCTAGCTCTCTCTCTCATTTCTCTTGACTTCCTCTGATCCTCGTATTTTACTACATGTGTAGAAACTGCGCAGTCGCACACTGCAACTGGGAAAACGAGTAGAGAAAAGAAAATGAAACACCACGATGACGATGATGATGACGATGGTTGGTGTATTGTACGTGTATGCGTTTTTTTCTCCACAAGGAGAAAGGGAGAGAAAGAAGAAACCGTTGTTGTGAGCCAGAAAAAATACATAAAACGGCTCTCTTATTTGTATTATATGCAAGTGTGCAAGTTGATTTGTGCTCGCGTGTATGTCTCTCTCTGTGTGTCTGTATGCTTGTCTGCCTGTGCGTTCTTGTTCTCAGTACGTTAATGTATCACACAAGACAAATGTAAGCATGTTTTCCTCATAAAAATACACACACCGAAAAAAAAGTTCAGATATACATATATCCGTCGTATCATCTTATATCCTTTGTATTAGCAACAAGGAAGAGGAAAACTGCAGTAATTCTCATGCACACATGATATTTTTTGCCGTACTACCACGAATACGTATACTTTCCCTTTGTACAGCATTGCTCCAATATTTTTCTCGCTCCCTTTCTTCTCATCGTCTTCCTTTACTTCGGTATTGTGTAATATGTCAACGTTTTCCTGGAGAGAAAGAGGGGAAAATAGAGATAGGTAGACTGGGAACGCAGGAAGAAAGACAAGGCCAAAAAGTAAATCCCAGGGAAGTTACATACTTTCAAATGCTCTATACACTACAACAAAAGCATTGTTTTGCATAGTCCTTTCTCCCAGAAGTATATGTCAATATAGGACACACTATTATCCTTCATTTTATTTTTCAATAGATGTAATAATATGGTGCTCTACACAACCCTAAAACAATTCGCTCTCAATCTCTTCGGCTTCTGAGTCTACAGCTGGAGCAAAATGATTGTTGTTATGAGTAATTGTATAAAAGGGAAACAAGTTTTATTTTTTTCGCGTCGTGAACATTCAAACAAAAAAGAGGATATTTTCATTTTTCCTCACTCTCATTTCAAGAACGCAGAGAGAAAGGGAGTTGCTTTCAGATTAAAATTGGAGCGAGTGCGGCAGCTGAGATACGCACAGAGGAACGGCAAACGAGCATCTGACTCGCGAAAGGAAATTCCTTATACATTTCTTCAGCCATCAAGGAGCGTTTCTCGCTTTTCGCAAAATACGTACATGTCTCATACTTTTATATGATGGAGAAAAGCGTCCACGTTTTCTAGTACATAGTACATTATCGGCAGGGGTAAAGCGGGGTAATGCGTGGAGAGCCAATCTAGTTTCATGCGATCAAAAAAATTTCCTTTCCTATCACTGTCACCAGAATATATTTCGGGTTGGTCATAAGTTATTTTCCGCACATTCCTATTCACTCGCACACTCGCTCCCTAACAACAATAGGAGACCTTATTTTTTCACAAAGAGAAAGTCCTTGGTTTTCCTACTGGTCTTACAACCCAAAGAAAAACCCTGAACCTCCTCTTTGTGATACGTGTATGTGTGAGAGCAAGTTGATTTCTTTACCACCACTAGAGCCGCTAACTACTGACACAATACGTAAACAGGGAGAGCCACAAAGGGCAGCCAAAAAGTTGAGCCCTTTTTACGGAACTTGGAAAGCAGAGTCCTTTGCTCTCATCACATTACTTGTCCGCATGTGTCTGTGGAGTTGAGGGAAGGAAGTAAGCAGAGTATTTATGGGCTACTGTATGGGCTGGGTGTATTAATATTCATGAGGACACACGACTTCATGTTAACTTTCCCACATGAATAAATAGTCTTACTCAAATATTGTGCTTTTTCTCACTCTTTTCTCTCGACTGGGAGGAAGCGGATGTGAGGTTGGCGAAAAAACATGAATAAACTAGTGTTTCAAATTTGGCACGTGTACTTTCAACGCAAAAGCACACATGGACGTGGCCTTTGTAGTTTTGTGATGATGTGGGACACTCGGGATAATTCTAAAGGCATAAAGGGCAGCGCTAAGATATAGAAAGAGGTTATTGTGAACCTTGTGGAAAATCTGGAGATAAATCAAAAGAGTAGAAAAATTATGAAAAAAAACACAAGAGGTAAAAGAATGTAAAATGGACACGAGAGATAAAAAAAACTAGTTGTCCAACCAAACACGAAAACCTGCATCAATCCTTCCTCTTCATCTGCAGAGGCACACAGCAAACAACGCAACAGCAAGTAGGACTGATTTTTTGGGTTGCTCAAGAAAGAGGAAATTTGCTCAAGGCAAAGAAAGAAATACAAATACTTTTTTTGTTTTTCCTCTCTCTCTCTTTTATTTATCAATATTTGTGCAAGTCGTCGTGAATAAAATGTTGCCGAGAGTTACAACGACTGTGAAGAGAGATTTCTGATGACGCGAGAGCATTTTGTGCGGAGTTCCAGCCCTTTTTCCTGTGATTAACAGGGATTGCAATTCAGTGCTAAAACTCCACCGCTGATGCTATTAGTACGTATGGAAAACTGTTCATGGAGACGTGGTTGGGAAATCAAAGATGTGTTTTCTTTTGCTCAAAGCAAAACAAATGCTTCTTCTCAAAACGTTGAGGAATGCGAGTAAACTGTTGCAAAAGAAAACTGTAATTTTTTTAGAGAAAAGGTAGAAGAGAGAAAAAAATATGAAAAATTGCCTCCACCCAAACACCCCGCTCCGTCTGTTTGCATTTCCTTTTTTGTAGTTGATGAAACGGTAATATGAGTATGAGTGCCAAAGCAACTTTTCACTTGAAAGAAATTTCTTTAAAAAGGAGTTTCCAAATTGTGAAAAAATATTTATTTCATTTTCCTCTCTATGGTCATACCATGTTCCTATAGGCTTGGGGTTAGGAGGTTTGAGATCTTTCTGTTACTTTCTCCTTGATTCAGTGTGAGATCGAGAAAAAAAATGTTTGGAGGACTTTGCCAAAGTACACATAAGACGTTCAACCCAGTTTTTTGGCCAGAAAAAAGTGTCTTTCCCAGTTTATTTGCTCTCTGCATATTCTTACGTACAAGAATGTACCTACTCGTAGTATATATAGGGAAACCTGCATGCCGCGTAATATCTGTCTTAAATTCTTAAACATTTTTTCTCTCTCTCTCGAACATCCATTTTCGTGCGAAATACATTTCTCCATTCTTCTCTGATTCTTCTAAGCTGAGGGCAAAAGGAAGACGAAGTAGAGAGGGAAAATGAGGAGAGACTTGCGTTTCTCTAGGTTTACGAGAAGAACACTTAATTTCACCTTGTGCTGCATTTCGTAAGCATGCACGAAGGTCGCGCTCTCGCTCTCCGAAAATACTACACATTCCTCCTTTTCTTGCCCTTTCCCTACACTTTCTCTCTCCCTCTCTCCATCCCCAGAAAAAATGAAGCGTCAGAAAAGGATGTTCTTATGTGGTACTCTTTACCTCTTTTTTCTCACATATAAATATGTAAGAGCCTGAGCATAAAAGTGGGTAAAAGTCACCTTTTTTCCTCTCTCCTCAAATATTTACCCACTCCTTTCTCCTCCTGCATACACAGACGCGGAGTGAGTACGCCTTTCCAGTGGATGAGAAATGAGTGTAATTGAAAAGAGTTTGAGAACTTAATTCGTTGTATCTTAAAATCTGTGAAGCTCATCATCAAACATGAGGATTTTCATAATGGCGAGAAAGTATGTGGTTTTGTGTGTGCTCTTTGGTTTTTTTCAGGGTCTTTCTCTTTTTTCTTTCTCCCACTTTACCCTTTTTTGCTCTCCACAAAAATGCACGCCACTACACACACTCTCTTTCTCTTTGTCCTTTATCCTGTTTCCGTTTAGAATAGTGTGCCAAAAAAAAACTCAGAGAGAAAATCCTCAACAAAAACTCTCTCTTTCAGCAGACACACTTGGTTTGTACATTTTGTTTGCTTGTTCATAAAAAAGTACTCTGGATCGACCTTCAGCGAGGCATCCCTTCATCTCTCATACACATACTTTGTTTTCTCTCCGCCTCACAGCCCACACTGCTCACTGGAGAATGTGGAAATCACAGGCCTTCTTCCCCATCTCTTTCTTATCCAAAAGTGAGCCCAAACCCAAGAAGAAAAAAATCCTGGGTCTAGGTATTAAGGTAATGCTCTTGTATGTGGCTGTAGCGTATAATAACAATATCCGATATATTTGTCGTAACCTCACAAACCCGTTTCATAATGTAGCATGGTACAAAATAGGAAAAAGTGGGATGCATGGTCAATAAGCCACGCGGTTTGAGGTAATCGTATAATATGATCGAGTTGAATGTGGTTTCCATTCAGCACAAGTGATGCAGTCTACATCCAGTTAATACAGTAAAAGTCCTCATAATCTCTTCTGTACAATGTGGCGCACAATAGAGTTTACACTTATATTTTTCCGAACTCCGGAGAAAAAGAGAGAGTCACGATTTCTCATGATTGTTTTTTTCTATTTTCTTTCCATCCACACCTTGTATTTTAAACATAATCTGTACACAACTCGGAGGGTGTGCTGTGTGTGCACGAGATGCTCAAACTTTTACTATTTTTTCCTAATATGCATCATATGTTTTACTTACTTTTATCTGAAACTACGTTGGAGAGCATGAAACGCAAAAAAAGTGGAATTTTCTCCAATTTTTTCGCCTCTTTTTTTCTCTCGCACACACTTACGCTGCCCTAGAGTATACGTACATCGAGGAAAGCACACAACTCACGCTTTTCTCTCCAGCTTTTTTCTCACACTTACTCTCTCCCTCAAGCTTCTCTGATCATATATTCAAATAGTATGTACTTATGCACTCGTCCACTCTGGTGACTGATGTATGAAGTAAGAGAGAAAATGCTTCTTGTGTATTCACTCTTGACGTGTTTAAATGCTCAACACATTGAATAAAAAATAAGTTGGACAACGTGGAGAGTGAGAGATATTACATCTGCTTGGTTGCTTGTCCTCCCTTCACGTTGTGAGGCGGCATATGTGCATGCATACCTCATGCAGAAGAATGTCTCGTCTCCTCGATCTCTCACTTTAAGTTTCCTTTTCTCCCATTTTTTTTTCTGGACACAAAGCGAAGATATAGGGAGTGAAAAACTCAATTTATATGTAAAGTCGACGGCTCATTTTAGCATTCCGCAGAGAGAGAAACGTGTCTTGTGTGGTTTTCCAACGAGATTCTCTCCCTTTCATTTCTCTCTGCTCAACTTTTCTTCTCATCTTTGTCTCATGCAGTCGTAAAGTCAAATGTAGGTAGTTTTCTCTGTTTCATCACACACACTCGTCCTTCCTCTCTCCACTCAACTGCATGATAGATACATTACACAGATCATGAGCACGCTGGCACAAAAGTGGAAACACACTCATTTATGACGACTCCCGGAATAGGGTGAAAGAGGCTTATAGGAATACTGTTTCAGTGTACATAGATGTGCGAAACTCTTTGCCGAGGCGTTCTTCGCAGGCAGAGGCGAGAGCGCTGGATGGACTTGATCTGCTCAACTTGAGAGAGAACGTGATGAAGAGGAGCATAAAGTGTGGATTTGAAAATACGCAAAATGTTGCATATAATATGCTACCTTGTTCTTACCGGGACGCTGTAGGAATATATCAAGCATAAAGGAGAAAGTGTTTTAGTCCAACGTACGCTCAATCTTGCTCCACTCATCTGCATAAAGAGAGGAAAAGTGTGTGTTTCAGAGAGAAAGGAGGCGAGAAGAGGATGTTCAGTCTGCAGTGCTCCCTTCATTCCTTATGCTCAGATACACAGGTAAATGACGTTTTGAAGAACAAAGTTTGTCTCAGCGTGCAAAACACACTCCCATTCGTCGTCACCTTGTTGTTCTTTCTTGCATAGAGCCTCCCCTCAAAAAACTAGTCGTTTTTTGCAGAAATTCCCTAGTTACCTCATGTTTTGCTTTCTTCCATTTGAAAAAGACCAGTTGTACCAATTACGTGCAGAGCTTGATTAAATGTGTAAATTTTTGCAACACAATTATTCCGAGGCTGGTAATCGTACAATCACTTACCATTCGCTGTACGAAAGGTGGGTGAAAGTTGGCAAAAAAGTAAGGAGATCACGCTGATTGTTTTTGACGACATGTGAGCTCTTCCTCTTTTCTCACTGTCGCGCAAACAAAATTACAGAGGGAGAGTGAGGTGGGAAAAAGGCTGACATATGCTTTCTCCTCCACCTGACATTCTCATTGCGATTCCTGCGGGTTCTTTATGTGACATTGTATAGTAAAAGCCAGAAAAAATGTATGACCCACTCTGCAGATACGCGTATTATTGTTGTGCTAAAAACACAGAGTTTTGGCTTCATCCACAGTTTACCTACAAACTCTTTTGGCTCTGCTACTGTATACATCCATAATATTCCATGTACACGAAACAGAAAAGTGGGAAGACGGATGAATTTTCTCAAGCCTTCAAGAAAAGGAGCTGTGACCATTCTAAGGTTTTCCCCACACACGCTGTCACACATCCTCGACTCTTGTGTACCTATATGGACTTTCATCAATAAAACATGATGGCGCTCCTGTAATTTTATTCGGACATTCCTGAGGTTGCTCTAGGGTGCGTGGCTAGAATTTGTCATATTTCCATATCTTTTATCATGTTTCTCCGTCTCTCTCTTTTTACGCCGTCTCTCCTCATCTGTCGTCATTCTCATTTAAAACTCTTCAACTACAGTAGCCATCCTTTCTTGGGAGAGTGTCTGGACGAAAAACGTTATTACAATGTGGTATGTTTGCTCACACATTAAGAATTTCCTCATTTTGTTATTAACGCAATTTCATTTGCCCAAAGTGAAAACCACTGCCTCCACACAAAATGCTACACACACACACACGACACCGACACACATAAAGAGATCAGAGAGTTTTTTTAGCTCTGTCTCTGTCGCTCAAGTTGACGGTGGCATGAAACCTTTGTCAAAGAAGGTTTCCAACTAAACGCCTACAGACCCAGAAAACAAGCCTATTAGCTCCCACATTAGACGTGCACGATTGTATGCTCGTACAATTTCAAACTTCACGTGGCTTCACGTTACGGAAAGTAATCAGCTACTTCAAACCCGACTCCTGACGAGAGAGAATGTGTAGCTCCCATACAAAGTGCCTGAAATCAATGCAGAAAACGAAGCCAAGCTGGGGCAAGAGAGTCCTTGACAAAACTTCAGGGAGAGAGTCGGAAGGAGTAGTAGTAAAAGCTGGGAAATCATGTAGGTGAAAGGCTTATCGCGAGAGATTCCTAGGACCTCTACAACTCCCAAAGTCCCCAGCTTAGTTATATGAAACGGTGCAGGATGAACACACAAGTCATGGCATGTGTGTGTGACTGTAAAATCAAATACATGACAAGTCATCAATGCCCGTGAGAGAGAGAGAGAGAACTTGAGTAAAAAGGATTTTCGGTTGAGAAGGAAAAGTTGCTCGGAGCATATCATTCAATTTTAATCAGTTGCTTGAAGTTTTGATAACTTGATTTGAAACTCATCTTGTGTCGAGGAGTTGCACATCATTTACCTACCATTAATATTCGTAAGCTGTGTTTAATTACTCCTCACATACGCAGTAGTTCGGAAAGAGCTAACCATTCAAAACGGAGATTTTCGTTCTTCTTTCCACTTTGTTTTACTCTCTGTGTGTATTGTAAGCCCCCGCTGTCAGGTTACATGTAGTTAAAAATAACACACCGCAATTATGCATAGTTTGTTTTTTTTTGGTTGAGAAAGAATTACGTTTGAATTACTGACTTATTATACATAAATACCAGTGAACAAATACATAATACGAGCTATAATAATAATATATACTATTTAAAGTACTAATAGCAGTTTGATAATAACAACAACAAAAATAAATGCCAACAACAACTCAGTATAAGTCAACAATTAAATGCATAGTTGGGTTTTCTGATGATGAGTAAAAATGCGGATTACAGGTTTGTGGATCGTCACAAAAAAAAATAATAAAAGTTCATATTTGCTGGATACTTTCACTATTTTTATGCCTTTTGTTCTTCCTCTCTGTGTTCTCCCATCCCACCTCTTTCCCTATTTCTCGTCTCGTCTTGTGTAGCAGCACTTTCGAGAATTTCTTTCCTTCTACAAAGTTCATTGTACGAATATAAATAACAGTATAAATAAGTTGGTAAAATAGTTTCAGTCAAATGTTTGCATGAGACAATCGATCGCAGCAATGTACACACAGCGACAAAAAATCATCAGCATCAGCGCGCGACATAATATTCTCGAGGGTTTTCTCCTCCCCACACGAGGCTCTTGTTGTAAATATCATATCACTTGTTTGAGAGAAGATAATAATGCTTCGACCGATCAATCCTTACTCTTTCCTACGAACCACAGTAGAGACAATAGGATTATCAATTATTATATATATATAAATTTCACACACTACTCTTCCTTTGTTAATTAAAATGAGAAGAACAATTATCCAGGTCCTCCTTGTCGTTTCTCCGTGTCAGATTAAAAATTAGTTTCGTTTCAAGAGAGTAACGTCCCATCTTCTGAATTTTGCGTAGTTGCATCATAACAATAAATACTCCTTTCCAAATTGGGAGTCGTCAGCATCTTCTTCTTCATAACGTGACGTCACTCGGAGCCGAATCAAATCTTTTCGATATCATGCACATATCGTCTACGTAGGAAAAAACTAGCTTAGAGTTGAGTTACAACTTTTGTTGCCACATTCACACGCATGTCCAGTGTGTTTTTGTGTTTGCGGCGTAATCTTGCTAAAAGGTGTGGTAGTTGTAATAGTTGACAGTGGTAAGGTTCCTTGTTCCCTTAATTGAAGACGAAAAAGTTTGGAAACACGGTTGTAGCGTAGAGTAACCCAATGATGTTCCTCTGAAGAGATGTATTCTATCATGCAATACTTCGAAACGTTGAGGGTGAATCTGTACGTCTATGTAGTACTAGGAGAGAACTCATTGGATCCTATGAACTTTGAGGTGTGGGAGGGACTTCACCATTAACGCTAACTTCAGAATGATTACTAACGTCACTTGAACTAGGAATATCAGTTGGTAGAATGGTAGAATTTTGTGATGAGCTGGCTACAGACTTCGGAAGAAACTCCGTTATTACAACCGTTACGTTATTTACAGTTACTGGTTGACAAAAACAAAGTATGGCAATTAGGAAATTGAATATAGAAATAAAGACCTGGTAAATAAGAGTGCATCATTCCATTCATATGGTGGTCAGGTAACAGTACTACGTTCAAACTTGATCGGTGCACAAGTTGAAGTTTCACTGTTTTAGTTCAATTGACAGTATCTTACATGTACCATCTTTCTCTGACCACCATTATAAATGCAATGTTGCAGTTAAAGTTTACATTTTACATAACATGATGACTGACCTGGTTGACAATGAACTTGACTACGATCAATATTTTTCAGTCTCGGTCGGCTGCAAAAAGGAGACACAAAGAGAAATTAGATTATTATAAAAACACTCTTGGAGACGAAACGCTTTAGCCAATATGTAAATTCGGCATGAAAAATCCTCAAACAATTGAGGTCAACGTGAGCTTACATATTGCGTATTTTCTTTTTCTTCCGTCGTTCCTCTGGAGTACCCGTAGAATTATTCTGTGACTTGCGCTCTTTGCTCCCATCACTTCGTGGTTTTGGATTTGACGCCGTTAGCTGCTGAGCTACTTGCTGTGCCACCAACTGTGGATTTAATCTCGGTTTTCTGCTCGCAAAACAAACGAAAACAAATTAATTTCCCCAGAAGGATATAGAGTGACAAGAATAAAAAGGATGACAAGGAAACTAATGGACTCACCTGGTTGAAGTACCTTTCCGAACATCACACATAGCACATTTAAAAGCCTCCGCTGTGTTTCGAAATGTACACACACTGCAGTCCCAGAAGTTCTCCTCTAACGTTTTCGACTGCCGCTTTTGCCTACATTCCAAAACAAAACATTTCATATTAAGCCCGCATATTACCCAGTCACAAACTTGCCTTGCTTGCAAAGAAAATCAGAGAATAAATGCTTACCGTTGCGAATTCTTCTTGCTGTCCATTCTCTCACTAAATAGGGGATGGATGGACCACCTCAACCGCGACGTGGATTGACTGACCGACAAATATTTATCTCAAGTTACACTATGCCAACGACATATGTCAAAGACACATATAAGTCTCCCGCAGCAACATCCTGAAAATAAATCAGAAATACAACTTTGTTCAATTACGCATAAAATAGTATTCATGTACGCGCTGTGCACAACTACACCCTCCATGCTTGACACCGACTTTGCAAACTATCACTGTTCCAACGATCCTTTGCATACCCAATATATTGGGCGTTGCGTTGCAAACAAACAAACTGCATCAAAAGCCGAACAATTTCCTCATGCCCCTATGTTTCAATCAAGTTAACATCCAACTTGCAAAGCTACTCAAAGCAAGCCGTTGTCATTTTAAGCAACTAATATCACCGTTCACTTCTGTAGAACATCAAAACTGATTTCCAAGTCTAACCAAGGTACTCCAAATAAATCATGCCAAAATTAATGCCTTTTTTGCAACAGGAATACTAATAAAAACAATCCGGCATACCTTTCATCTCTTGGCGAACACAAAGTTAGAGCCACAATTGCACCTTATCAGGAACGATTACAACACTTTAACGAGCGACGGAGTTGACCCCGTTGCCACCAACCCTGCTGCCGGCCTTCCTTGACAAGGAACACTTTTTAACTTTCCTTCCACTTGCACCGGAGAGACAACACGCCTTTGTTGGCATATACTGAACCGCATAAAGTAATCACGTTGAAACTTAATTACTCTCTTCTTCTCGCTCGCATTATTATCTCCGTTTCCTCTTCGCAGCTCTCTTTGAGAGAGAGAAAAGAGAGAAAAAAAAGTATGTGCTCTTGGTGAAAAGTCGGTTTTTCTTTTCAGGGTACAAGCAAAATTCCTTGTCAATTATTGGCCAAACCTTTTTTGCTCATTGGAACGACGACGAATCTCTTCCTCTATACATGCATCATGATTACAGTGGAGTTCTGATGTGTGAAACGCAATACAAAATGTGTGGTTGTGTGTGTATACACAAGATTTTTTACAGAGAGTTAGTGGCAAGGATAGGATTTCATGTACGGATATTTAATATATAAAACTGACTCAATCCCTTTGACATATAAATCCTGTATATCCACACACACAGAGCAAGTTTACTACAATTTTCTTCGCTCGTTCCATTTTGCCTCAATGAAAGTGAGTTGGAACACATACGCGTAGTAAAAGGTCCAAAACTCTCGCAATGCTTCCCTCTCTCATTTCGTCGTCGGCCTCGAAACAGAATGGGAAGTATACGGCATACGGGAACGGCGAAAAATGAATAGTTGTGTGCCTGTACGGGTAAGGAGCGGTTCACACGATCATTTTTATTTTGGCAGAGCATCTCCTCATGTACAGAGGGTGAGTAGTGCTCATTTTAACGTGAACAGAACACTTCACGTTTTCATTGGTACTCAACGAGTCAATGTATGAACGAAGTCGGGAAAGCGGAATTTGAGTACGCTTGCTCATTGCTTTAGAGTTTGTTTTCCTAGGAGGAGGATGCTCAAAAAAACTCACAATCATCATGAGAATGAAGAGATGAGATGATCCTGTCATTGTTGGCTCATGTAGCATCTCATCTCCATTGCGTCTCTGTGATGGTGGAGGCAAATCATAGTGGACGGAAGAAGGCCGTTTGAATATTTTCCTTCCCTGTTGGCGAAATAGGGGTTGTGTAAACGAACAGGTAATCAGCCATGGATTCCAGAGAATTGCAGAGTCCAAGTGTTCGATTAATGATTTTTCATAGTATGAATGATGAAGTTAGTTGTGTAAATTTGCTGTGTGATATGCATCGTTTTTGTGTCGACGTGAGACCGCCGACCGGCCTTTGTTCTGAAATGATATTTTAAATCGACATGAAATCGGATAATATATGTGGTTACTGGACTGCTGAAGTGATGACTAGTTTTGCGTTATTACACGCGACAAATTTTCCTGATAATGAGATGACCTAAATTTTCATTTCCAGTGCAGTAAGCCTCCGAGATTTTTAAGGAATCGAAATTCAACCTCCACGGAGAATTTACCTGGCTAATTCTAATCGCCTATCGGTACCACCGCAAACACTTGATACGTAATGTAACAATGTGTAAGCTGACTTTTATCTCGCTCGTTTGCAAGATTACTCCGAGGGTGTAACCTTGCAGAGATAAGGTTCAACCTAATAAATTCATCGGATATCTGTAAATCCGCCCGTGACAATTGCTTGAATCCAATGATGAATGAAGGTGGCAATATTTAGTACGGAGAAAAACGGAGTATTTGAGCATAGAAATACAAAAACTGCATGAAAATTGCAAATATGTACTAAACATTAGCCCTGGCCAATTAGGGGAAAATTTGCTACAACTTGAGACGCCTCTTTGTCTCTGCACTTTTATACGCGAGTATGCTTTTAAAGGTACGAAGTGTAATATTCATCATCTCGCATTAAATTCCTTATATGAAAATATTGTTACATCATTCATTTGCATAGAAATCATCACATCGACACTGGCGACAAGTTGCAAAAATTTATGCATAATACGCTACAACGCTAACGGGGAGACTGAACCAGATCATATCGCACCATGCAACAACACCTTTACAAAGGAACGAGTTGCTACACAGGAGATGGAATAGATTTACCCTTCCATAGCACATAAACAGTCACATACTACAATGGAATGGATTTTATCACATCAAAGTACGCCGTACCGTCTCCGTGAACAAGGTTTGCATTTCATCGCTGTTTGCTTCGACAAAAAAGGTTTGACTCAGCATTGTGAGTAAGCCTTTTTACCATGTGTGATCATCTGACGTGACGAGGACTTGTGGTGGTATGGCAAATATCACTTTTCTGCTTAATAACAATATTATTGAGTATGCCCAACTAATTCTGAGTGTAAACGTATACTTATTGTGAGGAACATTTTAATGGCTACATTAACGCACCATAATATACAGGCATTTAAAGTACAATTTCATCTTGGTGTATAGATGACTTCGCGTGAAGTCGAATTAGTCGTACTCGTGTGTTTGAGTCATGACTCATTATTCATATAAAAAAGGTGACATGCTTTAATTCGAATTTGTTTATTTGGAGGGTTAATGACAACTGATTGAGTTGCGCTCAATTAAAGTTTTCAAGGGTTCGAGCTATATTGTAGACGGTCATTATAAAAAAGTAGGAGGATTTGCTGAGATTTTCATTTTTCAATTTGTGAACGACCTTGTTGTGTGCTTTACTCGCTCGCGAAACGGGCAGGCTAGTTCGTTAATTTCATGAGAAGTTTGCAGCGAACGTGAGGTAAATTGTGGATGTCTGTTTTGTGTAAAGAGTTTCGTTCGAAGTGTTTTTAAACACACACCTCTGCTCTGCGGTGTGTGTGGCACTGACAGTCTATAAAAAAGGTGTAATTAACCCAAACGTAGGGTCACAGTGTAATTCACAATTTGTCACTCTTGTCGGGTCCAGCACACATCATACTTCGTTGATTACCTTCCTTCTCCGGTTGAGTCATCTCACAGTTGTCAGTCATCGGGAGTTGTGAGTGTGTAGAACACTTGTAACGTCGTTTTGTCTGTGCACAAAATAGTATTCTGTTAGAAGTTGAGGCCAGAAGACTGATTGATGATTTATTAATTAGATATCCCGCAGAATTCTAAATTGTTTAAGTAGCCAATTTGTTGTGTGTCAATTTGCAGGAAGAAAGTGACATTCCAAAATTCCAGCATAGTGTTGGAAGAGAGAAAAAATTACAGTGAAAGGTCGTCGCCTATTCACAATTTGGGATTCTGTTGACGACAGCTGACACTGAGGAGACAAAATTGATCAGTCGACAACCAAAATTGAAAGTACATCATGGGCCTGTTTGGGAAAAGCACTCCAGTGGACCCTAAAGTTCAGGTGAGCTCTACTTCATTTCGTTCATAATTCTGTGATTTATTTTGTATTTCGAACAATTAAGGACTACCAAAATTGTTGACACAAACTGAATCCGTTGCTTCTCTGACTAGGTGACAGAGTGGCGCAAAAAGATTCGGAGGGAGTCAACTGCATTAGATCGTCAGATAAATGGTACTTGACGTCAGCATTTGATTTGGAACTAAATTAGTTGGAGGAGTAATGTGCCCTTCATTTTGTGCTTGTATGTTCGTAATTAGGCATTCGACGGGAAGAAGAGAAAATCAAGAGGTCTTTGAAAGACGCAGCGAAGAAGGGCGACAAAGATGTGTGCAGAATTTATGCGAAAGAGCTGATCAGATCGAAAAAAGCTGTGAGTAAGCTGTACTCCTCCAAAGCTCATCTGAACTCCATCCAGATGCACATGCAGGAACAGTTAGGTACGTTGAAATAGGATTATCGTGGAAGAATAAATATAAATTGACATAGAAAAGTAAACAAAGTTTTTGTTGTTACTGCTATAAAGCAATTCTGAAAACTACCGGAGCCCTCCAGAAGTCCACCCAAGTGATGCAGGCCGTTCAGGCCTTGATCAAGATTCCAGAGGTAGCCCAAACCATGCGAGAACTCTCCAAAGAAATGATGAAAGCAGGCATCATGGAAGAAATGATCAATGATACGTTTGAAAGCTTGGAAGATCAAGAAGAGCTTGAGGAAGCGGCAGATGAGGAGATTGATAATGTTCGTAGCCTTATCAATAATGCGTTTTTTGTGTTGCCTTACCTATGATAGATTGTTGCTTAAATTAATTGTTGTGGTGCTTATGAATTTACAGATTCTTTGGGAAGTCACTGCAGGGCAACTCGGTAAAGCGCCTGCTGCTGGAAAAGAAGCGCTGCCGACACCAACCCCTGTCGCCACGGCAGACTCGGAAGACGAGGACGAGGAAGAACTGGAACGCATGCAGAGTCGTCTGGAGGCACTTCGTAGTTAGATTTGCAACTTCCCTCAATACAACAGTCGTTGTGCAGCGATTTACAACTCGCACGATCTATTTTTTACAGTGTACATAATATATATGCCCTCCGTGTCGGTATATATGAAACGTAATATATATTTGTATCGTTCTCTTGGGTTTGCGCCTTGCAACGCTGTATACTAACCGCAAATTAAAAGTATTTCACCAAATTTGTTTCTAACAATCAGTTGTAAAGGATAGTGTATAGTATTAATTACAATCAGACGATATGAGTTGCTTCATGCATAGGGATGCAAGTCAAAAACTGTTGACAGTTATATGTATAAAGTCAATTTATGCGAGTGCGTTTGTGGCGTGGTCTTAGGTTTAAGTAGATGGGCACTGGATGTTCCTTGACTTCGGGTTTATTTTTTGTGTGGTTGAATTTCTGCTAGTGAAATGAGAGAGCTAGTGCATTGCAGTCATTATAATATGGCTGCCTTGAGGCATACTAATGTGAGCGGTGCCTTTTTGACGATTTATTTCAATACGAAATACCAGAATTAGAGAATGTGAATTAGAAAATACCTGTAGTGGCTAGACTAAGGGAACGGAGTACTGCATAGTGTCTGACCAAAACCATAAGCGGGCCTTCATACAGATTCTCAACTAAGGATTTCTACTTATTATCTAAGCGTATCTTCTAATTGTCCTATCTTAGGTGTTACTGACGACGACGACGACAATTACGTAAGCCGTTAAGGGGCAGGTGTGATAATATTGGTATGCGTGTCAGCATATACGGAATGGTTTAGTATTACAGAAAATTGTGTCTTCTACGTTTTTGATAGACGTCGAAGTCTGTTTACTATCTACTTTTGCTGTACGCCCTATTTCTATTTACTATTTCTTATACGCAGAGTAGCTCGTAGTTTACATATACTTGTTTGAACTGTGACCCTTACTAAAACAATGTAGTTTAGGAGCATCGATAGCATCACTTGTTTCTGTGGGCCTGGAATTAACGAATCGCATATTTTAAAAAACTGCAGAAACGGAATATTATCGGGGATGAGAAGCTCGGTAGTCAATAGTGATTTGAATGTAACCCACTGATATACATTAGTAAAAATTGCTTAATCAAACCATCAAACCATGCTGAAAGGGAAGATGTGACCAAAGATCCTCCGTGTTAAATTCACTTATTTGGACTTGCTGAATCTTTGAAATAAAATTGATCTGCAAACTAAAACGTTAAGTTTGGGGTGGTATCGGAAAACACACATCAAATTGAGCATATTGCCGAATTGTACGCAGTTGTTAATGGTCGTAAATGGAAATTTACATAAGCTAATTGCTTCATTCTGTCTTTCTATTTCTGGTTTAACCTTTTGCTACAAACGCGAAAAATTTGGTTTGTCGTCATCAACATAATGTACCTTTAAAAATATGGGAAAGCGAGGAAATTAATTACAATAAAAGACTAAGTTAGTGCAGTAACAATAGTGAGCGTTTTTTTAGTATTGCATTTTAATTAGCGAACAAAAGGAAGAGGAATTATTGTAATCCGTATATAACGTCATTTTCATAGTCTTTGTTAATGCCTGACAAATCGAAGCGTATGTAGGTGGACAAAGTGCAAACAGAAATGAACATATTCATTGAATAGTATTATTAACTATTAGTATTGACTATATCATGTTACTCATAGGTTATGTAGTAAATTCACTCTAGCTTTCATAATTACTTAAGTGGCAGTATCAGGCGAAAATTAGATTGCAGAAAATTCGCATGAAGTAAATGTACACACTTGACATTTTTATGCGAGTCTTGCTCAGTCCTTGTCAGCAATATCGTTTTCCGAAAAGACGTTGCGTGATGGCTTGACATAATCGTCCAAGCTGGTCCTCAATTCATCACGATCGTAGTAATTGAAGATATCAAAATTATGTACTCGTACAACCCTTCTCTACCTATGCAATGTAAGGAAGGAATCATAGTAATTGTCGACATTATTAGCTCGCACTCCAAAAGACTTAGCGTTGTCGGTCCTTTCTCCGTTTTGTTGTTTCCACTTTATTGCATGTGGTTCCATGCTGCGAGTACGAGTGATTTCGATTTAGATGCATCGACCCTTTTCAGGAACTTTGTCTAAATCCGTTGTATAACCAATGCGAGGTATAGACCAACGAGACAACGCCCATATTCATCACGACTAATTTGACAGAGCGGACAGGTGGAAGTGCTTTATGTAACATCATCATGAGATGCTACTTTCAGATTAGTACATTGGAAAAGAAAACCATTTCCATAATCGATGTCCAACTAGTCCACTTCGAGCCAGATGCTAGAGAACAGGAAACTCCTCTTGGAAATCCGGTTGGGGGAAAATGAGGAACATCTTTTCACGAGACTTGGTTGAGGAAACGTTGCCAAAATTTTGGAAGCCGTTTCTCTCAGACACACAACTTCCCGAAGGACCTTCTTCGTCCTCCATCAGCCAACCCCACCCAGTTCTAGAACCAGGGATCCCGTGTTTTTGCAAGTGTACCTCCCCTGTGTTCCAACTGTCACGGATAATTGGACTCAGCATACTTTCCACCAACCACGACAAGCCGACCCCGAAAGGCTTGTCGAAGGCGTCCATACTCCCAACATCGTTTCATCCCCACTTCTGCCACTCTGCCTCCCTCTTCTCCTTCCCCTCACTGACCAACATGGCGTTCACCCTTGTCTACACGTACTTCACAGTTTGGATTTACCAACATTTACGAGAGCACCTCGGTCGCTTTTTTCATGGCGTTGATTACTACACCCTGGCCGTGGACGTTGTTTCCAACTTTGTGGCCGCCACTCTGCTCCTCATTCACGCCAGAGTGAAGGGCTCCGTTTTCCTTCGAGCAATGCATGCCATCCAAACTATTTACGCTACCTTGAAAACCGCAAATCCTCAGTTTGATTTTTCCAGGAGACTCCAGGCCAAGTCTATTTTCACGGTGGTCTTTATTCTCGCCGTGACCATTGTGTACGGGAGCCTCTTCCTCTACCTCATCTTTGCGATGACGGTGCCCCAAAGGGCAGACCCCAAGGGGGAGTGGCTCACTGTGACTTTCGTGCTTCAAAAGCTGGCTCACTTCTTCATGCCGTTGTATCCTCAGTCGTTTGTCGCCCTGTTCATGGTCTGCACCGAAGTGGTGAGGGAGTTGTACAAGGAGCTCGCTCACAAGCTGAAGGCATGCTTGCTAGCACAAGCTGACGCGGATGGAACCAGATTCGTTGAATTCGAACTCCACCTCGAAGATATCAACGGTTTACCACCTCCTCGTCGTCGGCACCCGAGAAACGTGTCTAAGGAAATTGAGACTATTCGCTTGTTGTACGAAGATCTGAGGAAGGCAGTTTCGAGTTTGAGTGAATACTTTGGAGGCAGCCTCCTCGTCATTTGCTCCATCGCTGTTTTGTCCGTGACAGCGGCATTTTATACTATCATTCTGAACTCGGCGGACGCCTTCCAAGCGGACACTGCTGAGATAAAAACGACTACCATGTCTCCAAGCAATGAGGAACAGGCGAAAGACGTTGTGGGCTTTTTCTTTATTGTTTGGGGGTTTCACTTGTTCTTTGCATTTTTTATCTTGGGCGGAGTGCTTATCAATGGACAACGAATCACATTTGCGGTAATTTTTTAAAAAAGCCATCTTGATGCTGACATTATAAATATTTATTCCGGCCAACGGAATAGTGACGATCATATCGTCTTCAATTTTTGGTAGAGTCAACGAGTTGCCAACGTCATTCAGGAGACACCCTTGGGGCACATTGACAACGACACCAAATTTCAGGTGAGCTAAAAACCTACAGAAACAATGGGTACTGGATGCTATATCGATAACCACACGATCATGTTTTTCCTCAATAGATAAGCCTGCTCCACCGAGCTGTTCACGGAGAGCCAGTGGAAATCTCAGCATGCTACATAACCAAAATGAGGATGACATTTGTCGCTTCCGCAGTGGGCAACATTATCACGTACATTCTTGTACTCCTCCAGTTTCGATGGTCATCCTTGGAGAACAAATGAGAATGATGTAATAAATCGCTGATATCAAGCCTGGTCTTCTGAGTGGGACATTTATGAGATAAACATTGGCGCGGAAAATGGCATAATATGCTTAATTATATATAATTACCCTAGTCGCTATGGGAGTAAAGGCAGCATCTCCAGAACTTGACTCCTTCTGTAACCATACCTCCATGAGTATCCAGCGACTCCAAAAATAAGATCAATGGATTAGATGATTAGTGGATCTTCCATTTTGTGATCATCTCATTCCCATTATAACAGCTTCTGAAGCGTCCATCATCCATTCAAGTTGCAAGGTCTTTACACAGCAAATCCTACTTTTTATGCCTGTTGTTTCTGTAAATACATGCAAAGCGTTTATTTTTAAATTCTCCATTAGTAATCTTCTTGAGAGTAATGCTGCTTAAAGCGGCTCGTGTGAGATAAAGTTGTGCATATTTTTTAAACTCACTAAATACGTCACCATGATTCCATGCAACTTTGACATCACGCCGGTTTTGTTTTTAGAGGTTCATTTACGAGTTGTCTTTGTTCACCAACTTGGGTTCCATCGCATTCAGGCTCCACTTTACAAGAGCCTGTATACTTTTCGGTTCAAAACTAATGTCACATAATACTATGATATTCGCTGTCATTTACTGAACATTTTTTGAGTCCATATTACCTACGCTCAGTCACATTTAGCATAGGAGAACAGTGTTTACGTACTTCACCGTCAGTATCAACACCTTGAAGCATTCTCCTATTATTTAGCAACGTATATCAAATCTAAAATTCGGAGAAACGTGTCAAGAAGCATGATGGAACAAGAGGCTGGTTGAATTTCGACACTTGTTGAATTCGCAGAAGAACCCAGCATATCGTCGGTTCCGGGGGTGACAAGGTTGTGATCACCTCACATTTTTAATGTGCAAGCGTGTTCAATCGTTTAACATGTCCGTTTTCACCTTTCTGCCACCCACTTCAATGGAAAAGCTCTACTTGTAAGCCTGCGTTCCAATTCTTTCAACACTCTAGTATGGCTGATGTGTAGATTTTTGTGATTTCGAAGTCGTCAAGATAATTGTGCACATTAGCTCACGCGCTTCCTTCAAATCCGTAGCACGTTGTCTCGTTTGATTTGGTGTTCTAAAACTTGTCATTAGATAATCTATCAGAGCATGCTTGGTTGGAGGGTCCCGATTGAAACCATATTAGTAGACCACACAAGGAGACCAAGTAGTAAATAAACTACAGCTAAATTTTGTAACGCAGGTTGGGCTCAATAGTATCTGACTTTTATTTTGAGCTTAACAGTACTGCATATAAAAAAATTTCTGGTTTGCTTTGCTAATTGAGGTTTTGATATCTCACTCATTTCAAGATGTCTTCAATACTGCGATTTTTGTGGGTGGTTGTCATATATTAGCTAACAATTTGGAGAAGGTTTTCAGGCAAACTCTTCAATAAAGAGGTAAGAATTCTAATATAAGCAACTTATAATTGATAATGGTTAAAATTTTAAAATCTCAAAGCTGTCTGACTTTCAAATACTTTCTCGCCTTGAGTAACCTTATGTCTTGTTAAAGCATGCATGTTCCAATTATTCTCAAGTCATGGCACCTGTCAAGGCCCGACGGAGACACATTAGGTGCAACTTCTCCCCCGTGTCTCCATTCACCTTGCGACGACTTGGTTACGATCTGTCACCCGCTAGAGCCAGAACTTCGGCTCGGATTGTGGTGAGTGTTGATTGTTTTGATACGGAAATTTTTGTCCATCTGAGCCATGCCAGCTTTCCATAATATACTTCGTTCGCATTTAAATCAGTAAAGTGATGGACTTTTAGGCTTGCTGTTGGCTGAAGGTGATAAATCTCAATTCGTAGTATGCAAACCAAGAGTTTCATCGCGCTCATTGCCTTTACTGATGTTGTCTCAAATATGTAGTTAGTCGAAGGTGTGGCTCATGAAAGACTAGCCTTTCCTTCACACATTGTGTTCACTTTTAATTAAGATCTGTCTTCGTAACAACAAGTTTTTTTTGCATTAAACGACGGTCATTGCATTTTTGCATCTTGTTCGGTAGAGTTTAGGCAGACGTATTAACCATTCACATGATATGTCACTATTCGCCCTAATATGCATAAAAAAGTTATAATGTATTGCTCCTGTCTTCTCTCTACGTCTCTGGATCTCCATATTAGTATCAAACAAATATCCTGATTTACTGTATCATTTGTGTGTGTATATAAGCCTGATATATGCCAGCAACTGGCCAGATAAGCAAGTTGGTGAGAAGATCCAAGGACTTGGGAAGCATATTTCCAGCAATCCATAATAGCTGACTTTCACAACTTGTCAAAGCCAACTTTCATGTAGAATGCAAATCGTACGGTTGCACATGTATATGTAATTGGGTTCCGCGTTTTTTTTCCAAAGAAAAACATTCCTCCACTTGAATACATTGACAATTTATCATGACTAAAAAACCATCAGCAGATATTTAATAGCTCAAGGAACAACTTGTAGAAAGTATGTTGATGGTGGCAAAGTATATTAACATTGAGTTGGTAAATGTCGGGAGGGGAAACAGGATTCTGGGTAATAAGACGAGTTTCTCCTTATCAAGTGTGCGCAGTCGTATACAGATTCATGGGGTTAGATCTCAATTCGTAAGGAAACGGTATTTCAAGAAATGCAAATGTTTTCCTGGATACGGAACGCATGCATAAATGCGTGTTGCAGGAAAACAGCTTCCCAAAACATTCCTATCAGTGGAACACAAGTACACTCGGGTAGCCTGCATAATGTGTTTAGGTATGTTATTTAAAACACATCTCATCAGGTCAAGCATGCAAAACCAAAGTCAACTTATCGTGACACACGTAGCCCCAAAAATTAAATGTTGAAGCGAAGCGAAAGAGGCTGCAAATTTCGCCACAACCCGAGACATAATTTGTAATTGATGGACTCCCTGCTTTCTTCATTTACATGCACACAGAAGACGATAAAAGAAAGGCTTCAGTTTTGGCTCGTTTCGAGTTTCTCTATTCTCACAAGAATGGAAATCATTCTAGCCAGTGTGAGACACAATATCGGATTTTGTCCCAAATTTAGTTGAATGTCAATAGCGAATTTGTAACGTGTACAGCGTAGTTAGCTGTGAGTACTTGCTCATATTTTGGACCTGGAAATTACAAAAAAAAAAATGCCAGGCCACGTTGCGCAAGCATATCACCAACGGATTCGACCGGTATGTAATTTTTTAAAAAAAATCTTAGAAGCAGAGATGACGAAAGCTTTGAAAGCAATCCGTGGACGCAAGGTTTTATTATGAACGATAGTATTTTAACGTCCATGCGTTCCAAAATAAGGTTGTATACTTGTTAGTGATTGCAAAATCAATGCTTAAAAGTTGGGATCACTTGTAGCAACAAGGTCGGGTTGGTCAACATGTCATTCGGAGGGGAAGGGACCCAGTGAGGCGTGGATCTCGACGAGAGCCTTTGCGAGAAGTACAACGTCGAGCGCGTCTGCAAGTGGCACTGACTCGAGGGGAGGAGAGTTGGACAAACAAGCTCGATTTGAATTACGTTGAAAGCGTGAGTAAAGCTGGATTCACCTTTTTGAGGTCCTACATAGTTCGGCGCACACTAGGCCAGGGGTCCTTTGGAAGGGTGAGGAGTTTAGATTGTTTTCTCATTTGTTATTTTATAAAAATTAGGGCATGATGAGATATCAATTGTGAATCCACAGGTTTTGCAAGTTTACGATCAACATACCGGAGAATATAGAGCGATCAAGATAACACTTTCACATTCACCAGATGTAAAGCACTCTTCTGAGGTTGAGCTTCGTATGTTGAGGCACCTGAAACAACTGGATCCAAATAATATTCAACCCATTGGTAAACTCCAAAGATCGCACGATAATTATTGCTTGTTTTACTAAATCTAGTCAAATTTATTTCATGCTTATATTCCATGTTATTTTTTCAGTGCGTTGTCACACATTCTTCAAGTACTATGGCCACCTTTGCATAGTGATGGACTATCTGGAAATGAACCTGACAAAGTACCGCCAGTCGCAGCCGCAAGGAATCCTCAGCCTCCACTCAATCCGAATAATTGCCAAGCAACTCTTGGGTGGACTGGAATTTTTACATCGTCACCAAATCATTCACGGCGATATAAAGCCGGAGAATATTTTGGTGAGTCCGAGTGAGGGGCTGAAGACGAAAATCGCCGATTTTGGGAATGCTAACTTTACCGGATATATCACTGTACGTCACCGGTAGTAATTGAGATTACGATTTGATTGACACACTATTTGTTTCAGTTTATCCAAGAAATGTGATAGCTGTATATTTTCCTTTATGCATTAGAGTAATCGGTACTGTCAAACCCGATTTTATCGAGCACCTGAGGTTATTATGGGACATTCCTGCCGTTCACCGGCGGATATGTGGAGCTTGGGGTGTGTTCTAGTGGAGATGCATCTTGGAATGCCAATTTTTGAGGGTAATAATGAGGTAAGGAAGAGTTGTTTCAAGCCTAAATACATTAAGCTTGTACTTCAGGTTTTAAAATTTAAACTTTTTACAGGGTCATGTATTTTGTACAATTATGGAAGTGATTGGACTTCCTCAACAGAATACCATTGCTACTTGGAGGAAGCGTTTTACGTACTTCACTTTGACTCGAGGAACTTTCCGCGTGCGCCCTTACATGGGTTTTAAATATATTCAGCACTCTATAAGTGAAATCGTTTTAATTGGCGGACCTACACCGCTCAATCTCCGCCGCGCTGCTTTTGAGCGGACTTACAGACCACGGTTCGTTGATTTCCTTAGAAAAATTTTTGTCTATCAATCCTCCAAGCGCCTTTCTGCAGAACAGGGACTGCGTCATATTTTCATCGACGCGGACTGTATGTGCCGCGTGAGTTAGAGTGCGTGAGTGTTCTACAATTTCATGGCGGCGACTTTGGTCCATGATAACATCGACGTTTTAGTAACTGAATAGTATTTTTATTTCAAACGTTGTAAAAAATACTATCTTGATAATAGTAGCTTTAAATATAACTTAAATTAAATTATAAATTAAAGTAAAAAATACAATTTGTTTGTACTTTTAAACGCTAGAATTAAGTGTATTGAAGAGAAATAGGAAGTGGAGCAAATGATCGTTTATCCTTTTATACTGGTTTTCTTTAATTTGATGTTAAATTTTTCAATGTCAAATATTCAATTTAAATATTAGATTTGTTAGATTTAATGTGATAAAATGTACATGAATTGCTTGTTGTTGTTTGGTTTGTTGCCGAGTATTTGTAACTCGGTGAGAACGGAGTTATCTTGTTGTTATATAAAAAACTATGGAGCTATAAGTTTTTATAAAAGCATTTTTTTAAATTCATGAAATCATGAAGATGAATACTTGTTTTGTAAAAGCATTATATAAAGACGGGCAGTATGTGCGTCAGGTCTCGGGTATGAATGGTTGAAAGAAAAAAACTTTCGATTTGTGCATAATGTATGCACATGTCCTTGACCAACTAACCTCGACCCTTGATGTTGAGTGTGCGAGGGCATTGGCGAGACTCAGTGTGGAAGGGAGCGGAAATGGGGTGTATCAGCTACAAAGACACACAGAAATATATCACACCTGTGTGCAACCCTGAAATCAAACAGCAGTCATGTCAGAGTAAAAAAAAGAGAAAATGAAAGGATTTTTGTGTTTTACTAGGTACTAAGCGAACCAAATATTTCATTTCAACTCCGAACAATTATGGAGTGATACAATTTTTTCAACAGGAAAGTATAGATCCTGAATTCACAATTTCCAACATTAAAAACTGTTTGGTATGATTTTAAAAATTCTATTTAATTGAGTCCATCAATATTGTTAATAATTAATGATAACTAGAAACACATCAATCGTGACGCGGATTGACATTCATAGCAGCAATAATGAGCTCGACGAAAACTGGTAGTATATTACAATTAGTAGTTCACGGAAGTCTCCAATTTGAAAAAATACAGTATTTATCTTACTTAGTCATTTCAGTCACCTATGAGGGCTCTATGCAAATGTAGGTCACGGTTAGGCCATTGTCATGCTTTTCCAGAAAATCTCAGAATTCTAGTAAGACGAGTATGTTTTCAATTGGAAAGTGAGACGAGAAAAAAAGCGAGACCACATTGTGAGAAAAAAGGAAATGATGATAAGGGCACATTCAATTCTGAGCATCTTTGAACAAATCCTTACATTTCAATGCGTAAGCGACAAAAAAGGATGGACGATATAAAGTGTGCACACATATTCAAAGCAGCCTGCTCGTTAGTTTTTCTTCAGAAAATTTGATACATTTTCACTGCAGCTTCTCAGGTGTGTGTGTCATAAGGGTTTTCTCAATTTCTGTGTGAAGGTATACCCAAAGTACAAGAATTCTGTCGTCTCTGAAGATTTTTTACTATCAGTTCAGTTCAACGACGTCCGCTTTCCCTAAGTGTCTTGTTATTCATTTTTTTTCCAATGCGTACACGGTCAAGGACATCCGGCATTGTGTGAGCGTAGTATTGTTATGTAAAACGATAAGATTTCTCTTACGTACAGAAGTACATACACTTTTTGGAAGATTGAGACTGAGATGTTTTGATACTCCGCATTTCTGGGGTACCTGAGCGGATTATTTCTTTCAGAATTTCCAAAAATTTCAGAACGTTTTTAACGAATTCTTTTGCTCCAATGTTGTTTTATGTTGATGTTGTAATGTTTTAATCTGTGAAGCCTTTTACAATTGTAAAAATATTGAAGATTTATATACAGTTGAAACGACAATTGACAAAATGGGGCATTCTGAAACAATGACCTGTGGTTTCATTATCATTTATTATTACCTATTACTCCTGAAAAATGTAGCCAGGGATCACAATTCGGAGAATCGAGCGTGAATTGCATTGACGTGACTAATCCTATCTTTACTTAGGATGTCAGCTAATGGGGAATGAGTAAAATGCTCAGTTCGCAGAATGAAACACGATATTTGTAGTTTATCCTAATTTACGCACGGAAGATCGCACAAAATTTTCTCACAAAACTCAATCTTATTTTGTTCTTGTTTATTCTCTCTCTATGATTTTAATAGTTTTGATATACAGAGATGGACCCTCCCTGAGGAAAGATGCAGCTTGGAGAGAGCCCAAGAGAGGTTTTCTTTTCAACGAAAATTAGTTCGCCATATTTCAGAGTATGCCGTCAAAGAGAAAAAAAGACCAATATAAACATTTTCTTGGCTCTTCGGTAAATATACTAGTGAGAAAATTCTTTTCCACTTCCAAACCATATATTTCCACAAGTTGCCAGAAAAAGAATTGCCTCTGATTTCCAGCAACAGTTGGCTGGAGAAAGACGTGGGATCCCAAAAAACCGCGTGATTACACATATTCTTCAATGAGTCGTGTAATTTGTTAAAAATACAAAATGGCTCGAAGGGATTCCTTCATTTCGTGTGATCCACCACGACAAAGAGAGAACCTGATTGAATTTGAATTACTGCATCTTTTTTTTACTGTACTCTAATGTCCTCTTACGTTTTCCTCTCCAGAAAAACCTGAGATGAGAAGAAAGAAATCCCGTTTTCGAAAATTTGTGAAAGATTTGTATAAAAACAGATTTATCATCACACGAATATATATTTTTTCCGAATGCACTCCCAAAAAATTGTAAGTGATGGTTGACTAATTCTGATTAATGCATGATTTATGAATTACCCTCAGGTTGTGATTGTTGATCTCCGAAAGGACGAAAAATGTAATTCTATTTGTAGGCTGTCCTATATATTTACTCGTTTGAAAGGCTCCAGGTATTGCATTACATATTAATTATACAATGTAAACACAATTTTCTCTTCGTGTACCACATCGTCGTAGAACAAGCCACGCATCATGTAAAATCCTGCATAATACACCGCTGCACATGCACACCTGAGCACTATTCTGGATATTACGAACATTAATAAAAATACCATTGTCGTGTTGTTGTGGATGCGTGCACGCACACAGATTACGCTACCTTTATGAGTTTCTCTTGAAGATTTGAACATTTCTTTTTATTACATTCCTCGTATATCTCCAGAAAGATACTCTCCAGAAGAGCATAATATTTTCAGGTGAGGGAGATAGTAAAAAATGATCCTTCCTCTCTCGACGTACACAACACATTCATTGTTGCTGTTGTTGCCTAAGCGGCGGAGAGTTAACCTTTTATCCTGTCATTCGAAACAGGTACATTATTCCTCGTCCAATGGACTTTACGGGGTCCGCATCTCTTTTTCTTGTCATGGAATGTTATGAGCACTTTATGTCCGTACCTGCTTCCACTTTATGTGGTGCAATACATTAACTGTACTCTTCCCAGAAAAACCATTCCTTGACAAGCCCAACGCATTTTTATCCAGGTAAAATGCACTCAGCACTCAGAGGCTATGCACATTATTATCCATATATTGATGTTGTGTACGTGCAGCAATGTAAGTTTAAGCCGTATGCGTTTGTTCTCTCTCATTTTTCAAAAAACAAGAACCATCCAATGATGCAAAGATGACAATTGCTTTGTTGCTTCTTCGTAAAGTGAAGGCAGGTAGATGGAGAGGAAAAGGAAAGATATTCTCATTCACTTTTCATGTTGCATAATGCGTGCCGGCATAAAAAAAATCTATTCGAAGGAAATAAAAGTGGATAAGCTTTCTCATTTTGGATTTAGTTTCCCTTCGGAGTTTGTCAAGTTTACTTCAGAAGAAGTTGGCTTCAGTGCAACTAGTTTCTTTCGAAGTTGTGATTCTTCAAAATGAGTAAGTTGCAAGTGGGACTCGTACTGTTGGTGACGGTGGCTCAATCCTTGTGTGGTGAGGTTCAACTCGGAAATTTTGTGGAACCTCTACCGGTGTTACCACCTCCACAACAGCAGCAACCATCAGGTTTTAAAAAGTTTCTCAATTTATTTGGGATTGGAACCGGGAAGCAACTCAATGGAGCCAGCGAGTATCCGCAATCGTATCCCCAAGCATATCCTTACGGATATCCATGTCAAGTGTCTACAACAACTACGACCACTCCGTCTCCCGTTATGTTGACCCCAATGCTGTGTCCCTTTCCCCCGGTTGTCCCAAACTCTGGAGATGGCAAGCCACTGCTTCCTCTGCCCATTGCCGGGAATGTGGATGACCTGCCTCCTACTCCACCTGTGGTGGGCCATCATGGTCACATATTTATGCCTGAACCGATGCCAGGAATGCCGCCGCAACCCATTTTTCCCACGCAGCCTCATTTACCCTTCCCTGTGCAGCCTATACAACCACTTCCCGTGCAAACTCTGCCACAGCCAATTCAAAACTTGCCAAACTCCGACTTGAGACCATTGCCACCTACAGTCGTGACTCACTCATTGGTACCGAGTGCTTCCAATGTTGTCACTCCCGTGGTCATTGATCCAGCGAAACCGGATGTGCCCGTCAAAGTGAATCCTGTCGTACCCAAACCTCTTGAACCGATCAAAGTGAGTCCGGTTGTGACCAAACCGTTGGAACCCGTCAAAGTTAATCCCACCGTGCTTCAGCCTTCAAAACCGCTGCAAGTGAGCCCAGTCAATGTCGATCCTTCTGTTCCCATGTTCGTGGAGCCTGTGCAACCCGGCAAGCCCATTCTCATTATTGGACAACCGATGGACGCCAATGTCAACCCGGGGCAACCGCTTTTTGTGGGCTCGTATGGACCTATGGTCATGGATCCAAAAGGATTCTCAAAACTACCACTACCTGACCATATTCACGGACTCGCAAACGTTGTAATCAACCCAGGCCTTCCACCAGTCTCTGACTCAGTGCCTGTTAGCTTCCCTCCAGGAAAGGTGCCTCATTTCGACATGGTTCAACCGCCAATTCAAAGCAACTCAATTGGCGTACCGGATCAACCTCGCTATCCTCACTTGGACATTGTGTATCCCCAATCATTTCTTCCGACTGGGAACATATTATTTTCTCCAGCCCAAAAGCCGGACTTGCCTCCTTCCCCACTTTGTTCAAATCCAAACCTGCGGCCCTACGTCCCCCCTGGATTTCACTTGCCGAGTGTCAACCAATACGTTGGACTCGTGCAAGGAAGATCGCCCCCGTCTGAAATCCCTCCTTGCTCAACTCTTGATATGCTGACAAAATTGGAGTTTAAAATCATGAGGTCTCTCATAGTGTCTTCGGGATTGTTACCACTCTTTGACCAAACAAGTTAGTGAATTGAACACCACCTTTTTGTACTTAAAAACGATCATTAAATTTTTGTACAAAATCGGTTTTAATTTTTTAAAAGGAAACTACACGCTCTTTGTGCCGTCCGACGCGGCCTTTAGACGACTTCCGAGATGGTTTAGGGACAGTTTGGAGGTGGATGCGAAGCTCAAGAAGGCTCTTGTGTTGAATCACTTGGTGAAGGAAGATCTTCCATTGTCCCTTTTGGTGAACGAGGAACTCGTGCTGAGTGCCAGACCGGGTGCGAATCGTCTTCGTGTGAACGTTTATCAACCGGAATCATCATACGTAAAAAAAAATCTCTCGTCTTCCATCAGAATTTATTATTTTAGATTCAATTACTGTTCATGAGTTGGTTGAAGCCAGGGTTCATATGCGTTGGAATGAATATATCTCAAGACGCCCCATGCTCATTTTTTACATTTTTATTTTGTAAGCGAACATTTACTGTTGACGGATCGGAAGTGGAGAAAGGCGACATTCTTACAACTCAGGGAAGGCTTCACATTGTTCAAAAAGTGCTGATACCAAATTTGCCCAGGAATGCAGCTCAGTTCATCAGTGAAAAACTGGAATTTGAAGGTAAATCATTTTCTCCAAATTCTATTATGTGTACGTCTGAATAACGACTTCGTCATTCGTTAAAAATGAGTGGTTAATGTTCCTTAACACAGGTTTCTGGAACCTTGTAAAGCAAGCAGAGATGGTGCAAGCCTTCCAAGAGCTGAGACCCTTCACACTGTTCATTCCAGTGAATGAGGCGGTAAAACGGCTCAACGACTCGTCCTTACGCTCGGATGTTGGCAAGCTGCGAAGTAATTTCATTTCATAACTTTTGAATCAAAATAAATTGTCCTATTTTGAGTCATGTTGTCTAATTTAATTTCTTGCTATTAGATTTCATCAATTATCACATTGTAAATGGAACTTACTACAGCAGTGGTTTGATCAACAACGAGTTTCTGCTCACAAATTACGAGAAGGAAATCAAAGTTCAGGTCTTCACAGATGGATTTGCAAGTAAGTCTGAGTTTTTAAAAAATAACCATAAATAAATTGTTATCCGTTCAAATTTTAACCATCGATTTGCATGTTCATGTGTTTGTAATAGGAGCACTTCACGGAATTAATGGCAAGGTGAGAATACTCAAATCCGACATCACCCTCACCAACGGCGTGGCGCACATCATCGAGCAATGCATTTCGGAAGAGACTCCTTTCTACATTTACCCACAAAGTGATGAGTTTACCAACGAGTACGGGGTGATGCGACGCAGTTTTCGAATCACGGGCGAAGAGAAAAATATCGAGAATGCTTTCTGAACACTAGGCTCGCGACTGTAAAGTTCCATTTCATGTAAATACTATTTTAATGCAATCTACATAAAACAAACGACTGTTTTGTAAAAAAACTGAGATATACTTCAAAAGGAGGAAATGTGCATTTGTTAAATTTTAAATTTATATTACATAAAAAACTGTAGACGAGTAGCAAAAAGTTCGAGACTTGTACGGCTGAGTGGTTGTTGCAATGCTTGACAATCAGCTAGAAACATAACCCGGTGACTGAGGCGTAATCATTGTCACTCTAGATTGCTATGTTCTCAAAGGCAATCAGAGACTATGATCAGTGACTACCCTCTAGTTTTTAGTAAATAGTTAAATACAAAAAAGTAGAAAATTCGTATAAAAAGTTGTGCAAGTCGCAAAAAGTGTTTTGAACACTTTGGTTCATGGAAGTGATTGAATGTTTGTTTTCATTTATAAAGTTTATTTTGTAAATTCGAAAATCACACACAAAGGCAACTCTTAGGTCATCTGTACACAATCCTTTTTCTTGTCGTTACAACAACATGAACGACACTGGAAATTTTATTGTAAGTTATATCACAAAGTATCGTCGATCGACTCTCTTGGTAAAGTGATAAATTAAGAAAAACAAAAATCATGCTATTTTAATAGCAAACAAAACTGAAAGATTGGAATCTTGAAAGAGGAAGCTTACTTGGTGAAAGTTATTGTACGAAAATACTGATCCGAAAATGGAGTACAAAACAAAAATGCATCTCTGCAAAGTAAAAACATTCACGAAGCGGAGAGCCTAGCTCACAGGAAAGAAAGACCAGGAAAATATATAATCACTAATTGTAAAAATTATATATTTGAACATATATTTAAGCTAGCAAATACACATAATATTGGTACAATAGTTGTGAAACAATGAGTGGAAACCCGTTTTTTAATTACCTAAATTATTTTAAATGCTCATCAAACCAACGCGTGTGCACCGTAAGTCTAAAAAAAACAGTATCCTACTCATTGTATTACTCGCTGCGCGTCAGTTCGTCTTGGTTAGGATATGTAAAGGTTGATAAATCTCTGTGTAGCTAAAATTATTAACTAAAAGCTAAAAATATTAACGTTATTGAGGGCAGTTTGTATGTTTGTATAAAATTTAAAATGTGTGTGCAAAGTATACAAAGAGTGTACAACTGAGGACAAAAAACAAATAAAAATAATGTTTTCGACATTACACTAGTAGTTTAGATAAAACGGTAGCTTTCATGGATTACTACTACACTCTAAATTTCTGTATCCGCCTAATCACCTCTTCCACCGTTCTCGGGCTGTCGAAATGGTCTTGGAGGTAGTAGATTGTGACACGGTCATATTTGTACGACTCGAGTACATCCCAATCCAGCATCAACTTGACAAAGTTGCGGACCGGATCCAGTCCTAAACTTTCGCCTGGTGAAACACAAAACAAAATGTTTCTTTTAAGATGATTGATGATGAAGAAGTCACAAAAACTTGCATCAATTATAAGTCTTGTTTGGTTTAATGGTTGATTGTGACAATGCAATGGTTACCGTAAGCTAGCAAGTCGTGCTGCAACAGACTCTTGATCTCCGACAAAATATCCATGTGCAACTGCTTCTCCTGGATCTCGTGTCCAACAAGTCTTCTGAACACGCACGCGGCGGTGTAGTAAGTGTCGAGAATAGGTTTGAGAAGGTTGGCGAGGAAGGTAATTCTTTCGAGATGGTTTTTCGTGTCCACGTGAACCATTTCTTTGTCGTGGGATTCCTAAAAACATTGCGTTTTAATACCGCGGCTCTATTAAATAAAAATTTATTTTTGCCTCTATCACTTACCGTTCTGAAGAAAACTTTCTGCCTTGTCATATACTGAATAGTGTTCCTAACAGCATCTTCCAGGTGGGTACATGGAGGAGCAAAGATGAACTCGTATTGAAGCAGCTCACAAAACTCGAGACAAGTTGAGACCAACACGTTTTCATCAATGCTGATGGACTCCGCTTCCGAGCGTTTTGCACCGGACAGCAGGGCAACGCTGGAGGCTAAGCGGTATTATGACAACAACTGAAACTCTTTCTACACGATATTACATCTTACTTCGATAGTAAACGTTTGTTAAGCTTTCGCACATACCCACGACAGCCTCCATGGAATATGCGGGAAGTAAACAGTTGGAGTAGTATGCCAACTCAATAATGTTCGGAAGCAAGGTCACTGGCCGAATCATGGCCATCGATCCTTGAGCTGTGGGCTTAATGTCTTGTCGAACTAAAGCTGGCCCAAGGACGGTCAACTGTGAAAGAATTAATTGACAATGTAAAGACAACATGCAACAATACAACGGTCAAGGCGGAGGTTGAGACTGTCTCAAGTTACCCCGTGCGCAATCACTTCATCCATATCTCCGGAAAGGGTGACATCAAAACCTCTCTCCAGGATTTCCTTACCAAGCACCTCAATCTCTAAGGCCAACTCCTTCGTTGTGACGCCCTTTCGGAATTTGTTGAGGAGGAGAAAAGCAATTGCATTTGTTGACATCATACTGAAGCTTTTCTGCCCATCTGCAATGACCATTCCACATGACTATGACTTCAAGATTGCAATTAAAGATAAATGTCCTCATCTACACCGGTTTCCAAGAGCAAGGTCGTACCGTAAATTACGTGCTTCGCCAAATTGTTCACCATCTCCCTCTGCTCTCCCGCGTCAACGTCCAAAGAGCACAACGAGGACTTTGATGAGGATGACCTGGTCAGTTTCGTTATCTCACTGTTCGACAACGAGCGTGGGAGAGGGACTTTGCTGAGTTGGTAAGCGTGAACAAATTCCTGCAAATCAAAATAACAAGTACTGCTAAGTCGTGTGTTCATTTCATAAACTTCCATGCGTCTCTTCCTTATTGTTTAGCTACCCGCAACGAAAACGGTTGTCCAAAGTCGATCCGGGCATTGCCAAACTTCGCCTGGAGGGAGTTCCACAAGCCCAAAGCTGCCGACGCAAAGCTCTCGGAGACCTTGGGCCGGCCCAACTGTTCCCGAATGAAGTTGCCTTCGAGCAGTCTTTCATAACTGAAGTTGACTGGGACGATGAGCACATCCTCGACCTTGTTCGTTAGCAATGTATCCACCACAATGCTGAGGAGTCCGCCTGGATTGCAATAAACATTTCTTTCAGTAAAATAATAAAAAATAAAAATTCCCAAGCCCACTATCAACCCTCTTTCATTTGGCAAACCTTTGGGCAGGCAAGGCTTCCCTGTTCGGGTCCGTCCGCCTTCAATAAAGAATTCGAGATCATTGTCCTCGGTGAGGGAGCGTGTCATATACGTGCGCAACAGGGCTCGGTACACGATGTCCCGTTTCCCCTCTCTCACGTCTAATCTCCGCTTGATGAAAAAGCCTCCAACGCTTTTCATCATCAGGCTACGGAGTCAAACATAATCACAATTAGCATCGATTGTGATTAGTGATCAGTTTTAGAAAGATATTAGGAGATTCTAAACAAATTGGCAACCTGAAAACTGGAATGTTCAAATTCTCGCCAGCGGCGACAAGAGGTGCTCGAATGTCGCAAGCGACGAGGACCCACGACACGAGCACGTAGTCAACATGACTCCTGTGGACGGGTAGATACACTATGGGATTCCCTGACTCGCGAGCCTTGCGAATCACCTCGATTTGACTTCGTCGAACGAGAATTTTAGGGTAGATTTTACCCAACGTTTTTCCAATGATCCATGATGCCACTCTATGAAAACAACAATCATTTTTATTAATTACAGTGAATGATGTGTGTGCACATAAACAAACATGTAATCATCTCATCTCAGCAAAAGTCAGTAATCTGTCACTTTTTTTTCTAAAGTTCAATGGCAAACATACCATAAAAATTCCCTCAACAATTGCAACCACAGTAATTTTGACGCAACAGGAAAATTGTCAAGGCATTCGTGTAAAACGAAGAAAAAAAATGCATTCACAGTATATGATTAGATCACGCATTACTCACACTTTCAACTGATCACGTCTAATCGTGTGGGTTGCATATTAGTTTATTGATGTGCACAGAGACGTGATATTGAAAAACGTTTATAGTATTGCCCTCTCCGTAGGTATTTTCGATTGTTCAACTTGAACTTGCACTTCGAATTGACGACCCCAAACAACCAAAACATGATCGCTCTGTCGTCTCGATTATTATCAAAAGATGACCACATTTGATTGCAGGCAAAAAAGGAGGCTCTGTTAATAATTTAGTTGACCTAGAAATAGGGTACAAGAAAATTAGATGCAGGGAGAGAGAGGTACATACAACACGCGATCAGGGTCACCATATCATTTCACTTTTTGTGCACAAATCCACTCCCTCTCGAAAGAAGCAGTGTGCGGTGGTGGTCACAACGACCAGCTTTCAACGCATTAAAAAAAACCTTAAAAACTACGCACGCAGTGTTTAAGCATTAGAGGTTAACGCTCAAATTATGATTAGAGGTTGACTCTTAAGCATAACAATGAGATGATGATGGGACATGTTTCTAGGCACACATTATTGCTGTTGAAAAAAGTGCATAATAATATGACTGCATCGCTTTCTTTGGCGTTGTGTGTGCATTTTCTTTTACTACTCATTTGGACAAGATACACAACATAATATGCTAATACCTATGCTATACGCGTGTATACCGATGTTGTGTTGGTCTACAAGAAATAAAAGGGTATAATAGGCTAATAACTTTTTGTTTTCAATAGAGAAGTTTCGGGATAAGGTTAATAGTGGATTTTTACTCCCTCTCTCACTTGAGATTGTGAAATACCGAAAATAAGACGATAATCAGCGCTTGACCCTCATTTTCTATTTTCAGGCAATGTTCTGAGTGACCACGCCGCAAAAAGAAGGCATATTGTAGTTTTGTGGCTTCGCGTATGTGTCTAATTTGCAAAGAATACCAGTTTTTTTCTAGGTTATTCACCAACTTACCTGCAACAATGTGTGATTGGGTATTGCTTTGCTTTCTGTGATGAACTGCTTAAAATGATTTTGTTATACATTCTTGAGAGAGAGAGATTGGAAAGTTACGCAATTTCGCACGTGTGGGTCATGGCCTTCAAAAAAGACAAATATTCTGCTTTGTTGTTTTGTTTGCTGCACACAACGATTTTGAAGTAGTAGCATCTTGTATTACGCAATTTGCAGGTAAATCTTTATTTGTCAAAAAGCTATATGCATACTTTTGAGTCCTTGATTGCCTATATCATTCTGTCATTTTTTGTGATGCAGGAAGGAAATTGTCTTACATTTTTACTCAAAAGTCAACTTACCGGACATAGTAGGAGAAGTAGGGATGTGCCGATTGCTTGGCTCGCATTGATGACGCGAGGTGCTTTGTTCGTTGCCGGTGCTTTGCAAGGAGTCTTTCATAAGTGCCTGGAAGGGCGTTGGGAGCGAGTTCGCATTTCGCTGCTTCCTCAATTGCATGGTTAAGCTTCACATCGGCCAATATCTTCATTTGATAAAAAACAATTAAAAATTGCAGAAGCGACAGTGTTATATAAACAATTTGAGATGAGCAAAAATGACGGTGAGATCCTTACGTCTTTCAGTTTCAGC
Organism: Alloscopus bannaensis; assembly: GCA_027743745.1. NCBI lineage: Eukaryota > Metazoa > Arthropoda > Collembola > Entomobryomorpha > Entomobryidae > Alloscopus > Alloscopus bannaensis. The sequence goes on from JAHZMW010003880.1 coordinate 44,245, forward strand.
ATCGCGTACTGTGGCCCAATGTACCACTTCCTCCAGAAGAAAACGAAAAAGGCACACATGCGAACATACCACGGGTTATGTGGCTCACGGGTGTCGCAGTCGAGACAGTTTTTCAAATCCGTGCTTGCCTGTCGTTCAGTCGTTGTCGCGCCCTTAAATGTTAATAAAAGATAATTATTTATGATAAGATAAGTTTCAGCGCAGTAGCGAATCCTAACTGCTCTATATTCATAAAAATCCTCACTGTGAATTTACTGCAAATTGGACAATCCATTAAGCCTTAACGTTTGAGTTTATTTAATAAATGAAATTGAGATGACGGAATTCAACTTGGAAGATTGTGTATAATATTATTGATTGTGTTGAATCTAATTGTGCTGGCTTTGGGCCAAAATGGAGTGGAGGCTCTGCGAGCTATAGTGAGTGACTGAAACGGTCTTATACTTCAAATCGACAATAACAAGAGCCAATTGCAAAAACGACACCTCTGCCAGTTGCCAATTCTCTTTGTATCTGGGAATGTAGGTAGAGGCAGGAGGAAATGAGTATATTTCTAGTATGTATTTATGGTTTACATAACATTATACATAAGTGATGCCTCACACGTCAGAGGTTTTTATCTCTCAAGTTCTTTTCCCACAGTGAGGATCTAGTAAAAAGTGGAGATCGACGGATCTAAACTTGAAGCCCGATGTAATGGTGAGCAGTTGCGACACAATCATTGTGAAATTCATTTTATAAGGATGTAGAATGCGTGGCTAACTGTCGTGTGTTTGTTTGATGAGAGAGATGAGTTTTTG
>JAHZMW010003881.1:0-65198 GCA_027743745.1 Alloscopus bannaensis
ACTCGGCTCTAGCCTATCCCTGTAATGAGCGGCGGGTTAATAAAAGAAAAATGTGAACCTATTTTATAATTGTTTGACAGACCTTACACGGAAAATGCAATAGAAAATGGATTAGCGTGAAAAATTCCATTTAAAAATTTATTCCCGTTATCCATTTCTGTTCAGGCCGTTTATCTATGCTACGTACATACTTGCATCTACTTTGTACACGTTGGAGAGGGTTTTCATTTTTGAGTTTTCGTGGATGAATGGTTTTCAAGCCACGCAGAAGATTTGCCTGGTTGAATGCGTTTACTGGTGGTCTAAGCTCCAAGTGGCATGACCGCCTTTGAGGAGAATACATATGTTTTTTAAACATAAAATCAAGTAATCAAAACCTCACGACGACCAACAACACAGAATCAAAACCTCACGTTCAAAAAAATTGACAAGAGAAGCTGAAGTTCCGTCTGTGCGTGAAGTGTATGCCTTAGCGACATTTATTGAGTTACACAATGAAGTTTAATGTGCGTGGGAGTGCACTTTCTATTTGTCAGTCAGTTTTGTACTTAACTTGTCACACAGTGTCGTCTTGAACCAGTTTGGATGTCCAAAAAGGTGTAAGCTGCCAATTCAAACTGGTATTTCAGCTTGACTTTGAGATTTGAGGGAACTGCTTAGTCGAAAAGAGACTAACAAAAAAATCATACATAACGCACTTGCCATCATTTTCTCGTCATAGCAAAATACGGAATGGACAGCTTGTCTTTTTAAGGTGTGAAATTGATTGATTCCTTTTTGCAATTTTAGGTCAATGCTTCACTGAGTACCCAAACACAAATCCCTGTCAAACTTCACAAAATAAACAATAATGTAATAAGGAGTTTGTGTGTTATGGGATCAATTTAATCCAGACCTTTTCCGTTGCGACACGGCCAGCTAAAAAATCGTCAGTAATTTCATATATTTATTTTAGTATATTTTTTAAATGTTCAAACAAACGTGCTGAGACCAACAAATTTTTTACTCTTCAACCGCCTCACACTTCCTTGTAGTATTTTGCAGTGAGTTTGAGTAACATTTTGCAAACTCCGTAAAGGTGTTGAGATTCAATACGTCATATATAATCAAAGAACGTCATAACCTAAATGCATGACAGCGGTAAAAATTGCCGATTTGAAGCTAAGCAACAAAGCTTGATGCATTGCTTCCAGTTACTAGTGGATTACGTCATAAATTTGTATATTACTACCTTGTATGATTCCTTTACACATAGTGCCAACAAACTATTACCACTTAGGCATAAGTTTATTGTTTAAATTGTATTACCGTTCCTAACTCTTTACTACACTTTGATATAAACAATCGTCTAGTACGGATTTACACAGAAATTTTCGTTTGCGGTCCATTACACATTGCGTAAATAAACCTGAACTGTATCTCAGTCGTGTGATTTTTGGAAAGGTTAAATGCTCAGCAGTTCGAACATCTGTTCAGCAGATCACAGACTGTAGCAGACTAAAGAGAAACAAGTCGTGGATTTTTTTAGTAAATTGGAGAACAATAGACTTAACCCAGCTACTTTTCCTGGTTGTTCATGTAAACGAGATGCTAGGCTTGGAAACAGTTTCCATCTCCGCCTCCACCACCTCAGGAGTTAATTTCTCGGCATGTCTCACCCTCCTCCACTGAAACTGAAAAATGTGGCCCACAAGAGAAAATGCTTTCTCCTCCCTCTCCGATTAGACTCTACTTTCTAATTTCAAGAGAGAATGTACCTTTCAAGCTTTCTTGTTGTACAGTTTTTCCTCGCCAAATAATTGCCAAATCTCAAGTTTGCAAAAACCCTGTACTTGGAGTCACTTTGTCCTCAGAACAAAATATTTTTAGAAAATGGAAAATAAAATGAAAATTAGAGTGAACAAAAGCAAATACGAACGGTGGATAACGGGACAGGAACACATGCACAGTCTCTTTTTTGAAGGGCAAACAAGGAAAACGTTCTTGAACCCGATTAAGTACAGGATGAGAGCACCTATAAATTGCTTTCGTCGTCATTCACCCTTTCTTGATGTAGTTGCCAACGATGCAAATAGAATTTTGGGGACGGTCAAGTAAAACATACATTTTGCTTTCCACGTTTTTACTCACTTAAGGAAGAGAAAGTGAGGAGCGCCAGAAGATCTCGCAGTGAGGTTCGCCTCATAAAGACTTTCTCTGTTTTCTTTTGTAAATGCTGAAAAGCCGGTTGATCTAGCCCTCTCGTTCTCACGGGAGTCGAACGGAAAAGACTAGGACAAAACGATTTTTTTTTGTGAGACGACGAAAGGAAAACACTCTCGTCGCAAGTCACGAGTATTTTTTCCTCTCCTCTCTTTTTCATTGGCAAGCGGAACACAAAAAAGAGAGGAGTCACTCGAGACAATGGAAATTGAGAAAAACAAGCCTGCATTTACGTCAAGTGCTCAACGAAATTGCCAGCTAAGCGCTTTTTTGTCTCCCACTGATTACGCCGAGTAAGAATGAATGAGAAAGCACAACGACAACGGAGGAGGGGAAGCAAGTTAAACAAAGTGAGCGGCTCATAGACCTCGTCGTTGTTACAAAGAGAAAACATGGAATATCCTTTAAATGGATCACCCTCTGCATAATACGTAATCGAAGGAAGAGGAATGAGCGTGTTTGGAAAAGCGTGTGACTTCCCTTCACTTTCTCGTGTTTTGTTTGGGCGACACACCAAACACAATCGAAAAGGCGCAATATGCTTCCCATTATATTATTTGTTGGATGCGCTCGCACTTTTCGAATGGGAAACGGATGTTCTAAATATGCTCTGTGGATGACCAGGGTGCATTTTGGCGAAAGAAATGCGGAGGAAACTTGCCAATAATATGCTGAAAGCACTTACTGCTCCTCCCTACAAATTTATAGTGTATAATTGTGAGTTATTTGTTGGAAATGTGGGCTTGTTATTCGTAAATGATGACTGTGAATTTTCTTTGTTGTCCAGATATAAAGACTCATTGGTTGAAGTAGACGATCCAGAGGCGGTGTTGGAGGTGCTAGCGAAACTCGGTCAGAGTATTCTTCGTGCTCAACATGACGGATCAAAGTGAGTGATGTTTTTGTGTTTGACATCCATTCTTGAGTCGATTTACAAATATTTATTATATGGAGGTAGTTTTTAACTTGGGAGAAAGTTATATTGTGTTCAAATCTTATTATTTGAATGCAGTGACGAAAGGTGTTGGTAAAAATCTGGTAGAGATGTGTTGTTGAAGGTCTGTCAGTTTGATGAAGCGACAAAGCGTGTCCTACGATTTTCAAAAGATGTCTAGAGTTGATGGTGATTTTTTAGAGTTGAGATCATTACGAGGCTAAAGCATTACAAAGGAGTTGCTAAGCTGGTTCGATTGCGGGGAGTTAAGAAATTGGGTGAAAGTGCGATGCCATACGATTCTCGAGTTTGACTTGTATTTTATTTTATTCTAATGATACAAATGCTGTTTTGCGTCGTACACAATTGCAACACATGAGAGTTGGATACACGGAACCAGAGCATTTTATTAAAAACGGCGAAAGAATTTTTTGACGTAAAGACATGCTACGAAATGAGAATGTTGGAAAAATTTTGTTTTGTTAAGATCTCTAAACGCAATACCTCTCACATGATTCCCTGGAATGTTTTATTATTAACATTACGTGTTGAAGGTAACTGCGTAAATGGATCATCTCAACAAAAATGAGATGTGTACATAAAAGTGGTAAGAAAGGGGGTGCATGTGGCCAAGATGATATTTGTGGAGTTAAGTTTACGTGTTACAAAGCAGACGAGTCTGACAAAAAACAGAATTTTTTCTTTGCCTCCTTTTGTCTTTTACTTTCACCTCATTTTTTTGTCAGCTTGCATGATGAACGGGATCAAAGTGAAGACAGATCTGATTCACCCAAAAGAAAAATATTTTCTTTGTTTTTTCTTGTTTCGGAGATTCGCTCACGTTTCGCAAGTGGGCATTTAGAAAACATGATGAAGGAGTAAACACCTTGGAGAAAATGTGAGTTGTTCTTATTTTTTGCATGATGAACTTGGTGGTGAAACTTTCTCCAACAACTTGCCACTTTCACGAGCGACACAAAAGGAGAATGGGGAAAGATGAAAATGTGCAAACGCAAACACATTATACATAAATAATTAGGTACACTGAAGAAGATGATTTTCTCACGAACCACAAGTTTCTAAATTTTGAGTCATTCATATCATAAATTTTGTGTGCGAGCATCATTACCTAACATGCCACTGACAGCTTGGACAAGACATGAAAACTATGGTGAACTCATCCCTTGTCAAAATACAACGTCGAGAAAGAACAAAGCACGCTGTTTTCCGCAATTTTGGGAGTGCTTGATGTTACAAGCGAGTTCATAAGCAAATAACACAATCAGTCAGTTATTTTTAGTCGGTGAATTTGGCACGCACGGCAAAGGCGTTAAAGGTTAAGACTTATCAATTTGCAATCAAATCGTGTGGGTGGATATTGAGCTATTTTGGAATTAAGAAATGATTTGCCTTAGAACATGAGAAAAACCTGCTAGATATACTGAATTTACTTGGTAAACCATATGAATCGACTTATTTTTCAATTTCTCCATATTAACAGGCCGATTTCTCACATCACCAGATAACCACTCTTTTTTCTTGATTCCTCTAATGAATTTACCCTGCTTTTAATCTGTCAAAATTATTAACTCGTCTGTTAACAACCACACGAGTAGTGGAGGCATCGTTTCCCAATTTCCTTTCTGCCAATAATATTTCCGTCACATTAAATGTCACAAGTTTCACGTCGACGGAAATCCATATTAGAGCATTTTTCCGATTGTATTTTCTCCTACTCTTGTTTGCGTCACAACGCATTTCTGTCTGAGTATCGAGTCGACGATTCTCTTTGCTGTGCTGAGGATATTCATGAACTTTGTCTATTTCCACTTTGCCCTCTACTCCGATACCAAATACCAAAAAAAAATCTCTGAATATACTTCCACCCGTTTCTTGAAGAATATTTCGAGTTTATTTTTACATTACGATACAATACATACTACAATGATGAGGACGTTGACAGCCGTCGTCACGTCTGACGTGAGCAACAATAAACCCTTAATAACAAAGGAGATGCTGATGTAAAAAGAGATGTACACACACAAAATTCGAGCTATTTCTTTTCTCTGCGATTTCATTGCCGTGTAACACAGGCACATAAGAGGCACCAATTTTATTTAGTGCGATTTCTCCAAACTTCTAAAGCAACTGGAAGTAAGTGTTGATTGAAAAAAAATCAGTAAAAAGCATTGACTGCCTACACAGCAAAGTTTACATAACGCCTAAAAGCCGTATCTCTGCTTGTACGTCCCAGTTAGTCGGATTTGATTCATCAACGACACATTATTCTTGAGTAGGAAAAAGTTTCGGAGGTGCCGGCATATATTTTTCGTTTCAAGGTAATGCTCGGGAAAGCAGACGTCACTTTATCTGAAAAGTGCATTTTGATTACCATCTGTCATTGAAATCCGGTCCGTCTGTTTCTATAAAGTTCAATAAATACGTCATAAATCTCTTTACAATTTTCGTTTACGTCGAGTGCGACCTCTGAGAGAGCCATGATTTGTAGACAAAAAATATCGAAGGTGAACAAGATTTCAAGGCGACTTTGTCAAGGCCCTGATTTCTGTCAGTTTAGTCTCTGGGGTGACGTGAGACGCGTGTTCCTTTCTTGTACTGCACTAGTTCTTAGAACTCGTTTCTTCTCCTTTTATTGGCGACACGTTGACACGAGTGCAATTCCATAACACAATTTCCAAGTTTGTCATTAAATCCTTTTAAGAAACAACATTTTGTCAGAGATAGAGAAAGAAGAAAGGACGTTTTAAGCAATACTAATGCACTGATGCACTTCTTATTTCTTTTTTGAATGCGCATTTCCTCCCTCTCACTCTGCATCCAGCTCAAAGCGAGGCTTGGATCTGGGCCTTGGCCGTGGATTCTCTGGAAGTCAAGCAGCAAAGCACTTGATGGGATTAGCTGCAGCCAACTTGGCAGCCGGACCGGGGAAGAAGAAGAGGACAGGCCCAAACAGGCTGGATGACTCCATTCAAGACGGCTCACCCATTTCCTTGTCTACTCCCAATGATTGGGTGGCAGAAAATCAGAAATGAGTCCGACAAATGGCCATCATGATGTTATAATCGCTACATTGCACACAAAAAACACATTCATACAAAAAATATATATATTTCGTGCAAAAACAACAACAAAACACAAACCGCACACACACAAAAATACACAAAAAAATCTCTGCAACACCAGAGCAAAAAAATATATATAAATAATATATTTCAATAAAACAAGGTTGTACATTACATCTGTGTGTGACGTCGTGACAACCTTCGCATGTGCAATACACACAAAAAAGATCTACCAAATGGGGATGATGAGTGGCACTGTATTTCGCTTGTATCAACTAGAACTACGTAATATTATTATATATGCATAACGTACAAGTTATATTGTTATATTGAAAACATACAAAGCTAAATTGTGAGTTAAGCATGATACTGTACATTAGACTGTAGCGAAATGAATTATTATTGTTATTATTATCAGGATGAAAAATATTTTCTCTTTTTGTCCTTACATAAGCCTAACATAATAGGGAGCTGCACTAACTTTCTCATTTGTGGAAGCAATTTCCTTATGCGTCATCCCAATTCTATTTCGCAAAGATCGTCGATACTTTACGAGTTGAATTGTTGGCAACAAGATCGTGTTTGAATCACAGATGTCTTCACATCAATCCCACAACACCGTATTACTACAGCGAAATGTATTGTTGTTGATTTCAAGAGATAGTCGCATTTTCAATTATCAAGCTAACTGTAGATGTCGGCGTGTTTCACGTCAAACTCAAAGATAGAAGGACCGCAACATGGTGCTGATGTTGGAGACTTTTCTATAGACGACGAAAGGTTAAAATATTTCGAGAAAAATCAAAGATATATATGAATATGTACATACGAAAAAGAGTAGATATGGGGCAGGCCCTGAATGCTTATCTCGGGATTTTCTTTGTCATCACTATTCTAGTCAAATTATGTAACTCCAATCTGTCAACTAATTTCAGCAGAAAGCTACGGAAATGTAATAAATTGTATTCTTTAGGGGACCGAAATGGTGTCATTTTTTAGTTTGTTTTGATCCATCCACTTTATATAAGAATGTATTGTGATCATCAGATCCATTTTTGATTCATACAGATTTGTATCAAATAGTGCTCGTTGGAGTTGTCATCAAATTGTCACAAATTTCGGTGAAGTATTTATGTAAAAATTATCGCAAACATATCTATTCGATAGCTGCAAAGAGAGGATCACTGAACCAAGTGGTTTAGAAATGAAGAATTTTTATGACGGAATATTATGCCTCAGCTTCTTCACACACTGGGCATGCTGCCGTCGAGAATGCTCGGTTGAGAGATGAAGCTCAGCCAAGGGGGTACATCACCATCAGGATGGAGAGGTGTTGTTGACGTATTTTATGATGTTTTCTTTACCACTTATAACCACCTCGAAAGAACGCACATAATTCTTCTCCCTTAGTCGGCATGAATACTGCGCTGCTGTGATTACCTTTGTAAAACCATGAAAATAAGTTTTGCACAAATTCAAAGCTCACTCCCTCATATCTTTCATCTTCATCATTTTCTCTTCACATTTTTCGCATATAAATATTTCTTCACTTTTTTACATCTACGAAAATATTATTTTTTCGTAATTCTCGTGTCCTCAATTGGACTGATGCAACGGTCATTTTAAATAATATCAAGGTGTCATCGTGCGTACGAGTATGTGGAGCAAACGATGTCAAAAATAACATCATCAAGGTTTCCTCGTGCAATTTTTTTTCTCTCCAAAAAGGTCAATCCAGAATTTCCAGGAACAGTTTACACATGCATGAATAAAATACGATGATGATGGCTGATGAAAATCGTGCCCTCTTTTCAGAAGGGAAAGTGCATATTTTTGCATAAAAATATAGATGCCGTGTTGCAATCATAGTGGCTATAAGTTGATATGTGTGTAGAGGATGCGGAGTGCTTGAAAGCAGGAGGAAAATTGCCATTACCTCTCCGCCTCCTAATCTTGATACAAGTTTCTCAATTTCTAAGCCAACACCTGGAGCCTCTCTGATTTTTGCAATTTTTCTGATGTGCTCGGTCGGCCTTGTAAAACTGTGTGAGTACCTAAAATAATTGATAGGTGAAGACTAAACCAGTGCAATGCACAATTCATGAGTAAACGTGAAGCAACACGAAACACGTTGAGGGTAAAGAGCGAAGGCAAATTATCATATATGCATATGATTGAAAACACTTACGGAGACACATCAAGACATCAACTCGTTTCCATCTCTCCGTGATACACGCCTTTCTTCTCCGTGAGCATCAATTTCTTTGTGCTTAGCTTTCGGACAAAAGAAAAGATGTGCAAAGCAATTGGGACTTGGAAAGAGCCGGCAAAAAAAAAGAGTTGTATTTTTATACTTGTTTTTCTTTGTGCACACTTACTCCAAGCAACAACTTGAGATCAACAAGCTTTTTGCAAAAAAATTAACCTCTTCTGCAGACGAAGAAAAACAAAAAATATATATAAGCAACCGGTTAGAAAGTTTTGCGAAATCTCTCTCTATACACACACTCGTGCTACTACTCCTCAAGAGGTGATATGCATAATATACTTTTATAGCTGAAAAGATTTTTATGAAGAATGTCAAAAGGGGATACAAACACATCTTGAGCTTCGCAGGTTATCATGAGGTGTAGTTTTTTTGTAGAGAAATGCACAAAAAATTGCCACCTTATTCTGTAACAAATTGACGACTTTTTTCTACAAAGCCACAAGAACCAACATGTTGAGGCATGTTCTCGAAGGGTCTTTCTCATGCTGAAAAAAATAGAAGCCAAATGTCGTCGCCGGTAAAAAAACATATTTGAGCGTGATATGTAGTGTATTCTGCTGGTTTCAAGGGAGAAAAATGAAACGCTACATCATTCACCACGCCGGTCAAGAAGTGTGGTCATGTACATGAAATGCTATCCACGCTTTACGCTGGTGTGTGCAAGCTGCTTTTTCAACAATGAACTTCAGAGAAATGGGAGAGAACACGGACTGCATTATTTCTGTAGCTTAGTACATCAGAGATGACGACGAGGGTGTAATACAATATCGCATATATGTACGTATATATCCACCCAAAAATTATGTGGAGTATACGCATTCTCGTTGGCTGCTGTCATTTTTCGTGTGCGAGCACCAACAAAAGCGAACAAAAAAAGATGTGCAGATGACGACGATATAAGTTGCGAGTAACCAGTACACAGATATATTTTATAGTTACCCAGAACAATGGAAATATACAATTTTATGTGTATACGTATATTGAAAATTATATGTACTTATAAAGATACAATTATGTGTAGCATGTTTTCGAAGTTCCTCTTTTTGAGTCATTTCAGTCGTTCCGGCAAAATGGCAGAGAAGCCGGCCGGCAAATGTTATATTCGTTTTTTGAAGGAACGAGTCATTGCGATGAGGATTATTATTCGCCGGTATATTATTCGTGAACGCATTTTTCATATTACGTTTTCGAGTATCCTGTGATCTTCATCATATTCATGTCCTCACATGAAATTACATGTTGTGAGCGCTCTTCAATTTCATACTCGTCCGTGTAACGTTCACTCGCAAAAAAAACGTTTTGCCGGTTTTTAACCTTTTGTCTTCACCTTCCGGTCTTTTTTGTGCTTGTAAGGTTATTCTTACCGTCACCATGTGGAGAAAAAATGAAATTTATTAATTTACATAAAGCTTTACACTTTCTAGAATAAAAACGGCTGTCAAAATCAAGCACATGACGTTCCTTTCTCATGGCCATTTTCCTGGATTATAGTGAGACACGTCTCGAGTCGGCGTGTGGCTAGAGCGGTGTGCTTAATACGATGCGTTATTATCAGAGAGGAAATTTACCAAGAAAATATACATTTTGCCATCACCACTTCCAACAAACTCGCTCATGTTGTTGGCACAAACAAGTCTTTCACTCTCGTTCCCTCCAATTTTTCCAGCGCACACACGTACACTCATTTTTCTCAAGAAGGATGACAAGTCAAAGAAGAAGTCTCTCAATGAGAGATGAGCGATCCGGAGAGTTTGGGAAAAAATTTACTGGAATTTTTGCTCTCTTCATTTTTTTTGTCGGTTGTGCACACACAAACATGTGTCCTCTTCGCAATCGATTGTTTGAAAAGATCTTTTCATGTGTATTAGAAAAAAAGACAAACAGCCAATGCAGCCAAGTTGGTGGGGCCTTGTTCCATTTCATCTCTGTTTGCATTTCTCCATTCACTTGAGCCAACGAGCTGGCATGATTAAATGTGCGGAAGGTTAGGTTTTACAAAATACTATTCATTTGTGCCGAGGATCATTCAACAAAAAAGGAACTGACCCGTCCACATCCTCGTCTTCCTAATCATCATTTACAACATATAAAATGTTTTGTAACGGGACACAGTTTTATATTGCTCCTTCTGAACAAGGATCTTGTATAATAGAAGGAGACTCCAATTCTCGGCCCTTTGAAACCGTTTTCTTTGGTAAAAAGAAAGAAAATGAGAACACGTGTTCTCTTCACTAAAGATACTCTTCTCCTTTTCAAGGCTTAAGGAAATGCGGACTGGCATAATGTAATCCTTGAGCATCGTGGAACAATATACGATTATATATATCCTACAGAAATACACGCCAGACGCGTAGGTAGTATATATAAGGACTGTGGCAAACTCTGTTATATTTTTCTGGTTTTGCTCACCAAATGCAGCAGACAGGAGTGCATGGCAGCTGAAGGAAAATTAACAATGAAGGCTTACTCTTCTGTTTGTTCATTCTTCACAGTAAAAAAAGAGAGGTTGGGCAGACAGAAAATTTTCTCTCTGGCTATTGTTCGTGTTCAAAGTTTTTTTTCTCACATGGGCGGTTTTGTCCATCATCAAAAAAAAACGGTGGTAGCGTGTTGCACTCTGCATTTTTTTCTGAGGTCTGAGGTCCCTGTGCGATTTTACCAAGAAGTATATATTGTACAGTCCGCCATCATAAATGTTCTTGCACTAGTTGCTTTCATTTCAAGGGCCATGTGGGTTTGAGATGCAATGATGCACACATATTTACACAACTAATAAATGCTTTTTTGGAGGGAAAAACTTTTAGAGGCCGTGTTTTCCTTGAAAAAAAAATGCGTACAAGGACTAATATGCCGGTCAGTGTGACCGACCGAAGAAGCCGGTTTACAAAACCAATTATTTTGTACAGAAAATTCCTTGCCGCGGAAGCTGGACTCATGGTGATAATAGCGAATTCCGCTTGTATGTACCAGTATCAAATCATTCTGTAATGAGATCATAGTCATCAATGTATGAAAGAGGCAGACAGTTTGCCCTGAGCACAATGAGTGCATTGCATGATTACTTGAAAAAATGTTCGGATAAATCAAGAAACCAATGTACTATACCATGGCTATGGAAGATAATCATCGTGTGGCTCTGCAATCTTCTCTCTCGTGCGCCGTTTTCTTGCCTCAAAAGTTTCAAGATTGTAATCACTACATTCATCATACCAATTGTAAGATAAATGGTTGATTCCAGATTACAAACTGAAACGATGATGGGGTAAAGACTAGCAAAGTGGGAAAGAAATCACAGGACTTTGGTGCTCATGCTTTTCATTTTGTTAAAGACAGTCTTGAAATCAACGAATTCGTTCTGTATAGCCATTCTCTCCTAGAGAATCTCTAAACCGGATGATGCCGCTGATAATGACATACCTTCTAATCCATGTAAATGGGAAGGTTCGTGGGGCCCATTCGTGGTTTTAGTCTACAAAAATGTAAGTCTTCAGAGCGAGATGCCGTCGTCTCATGAAATTCCAGAGATACACCTTGCTTTGTGTGGACGGGCACAAGCGTCCGGAAATTGAATGAAAGCTATTCTGTTTCCTCAAATTGAGCACGTCTAAATCAAACTTCACTCGTATCATTTCCGCCCCTGCGTGGGAACATAATTAAAAAGTGATTAGAGACTCTTTCACTCGTCACATTCCGCACACCATTGTGTATTATTAAAAATAATTCTTGATTGCACGTATAATTTTTAGAGTGCGCGAACCTCAAATTAACCAATTTCCTAGCTCCCAAAAGGCATCACTACGCTGTTAAATGCTCATTTAATTCACTGATGTAATAAATAATATTAAGACGAAATGATTTCATTTGATAAAAATGCATCATACAGATTTTAACATTGTTCTCCTCACTCCTTGCAGATATAGCTTTTTTTCTTCATTTTTTACCATTTACGACAGTCAAGCAAAAGTACCACCAAGTGTAGCATGTTTCCTCTCTGAATATAGAAAAGGTTTCGGTGTATAACTTTATCTTAAAGCATTGTTACAACTTCTTGTGGTGATGATGGCTTTGACAAAGGGATTTGAACTGGATTCACCTTGTTGTTTTCTCTCTACGTATCCTCATATTCTCATGTCTTTTCATACATCACATTAAGTATTAGCCATTTACAGAAGACACGAGAAAACAGCAAAATCCCAGCTATATAGAGTAAAAACGGGAGTGTGTATATCCGCACCACAAAAGTGAGAGAGAAAATAATGGTAATGATGCTCGTAGCTCACACATTTTTTATCCGTACATCTTCTCATAGAGTGTGGCGAGAGTATATCGTTAAACTTATTATACTAACGAATATGTTCCTCTCACTTACAGCTCCAGCCTTTATACGGGCATATAGCTCTGTTTTTTGTGCATATTAAACCATTAGATCGAGAGAGAGAGAGAGAGAGGAGAGTGCTTTTTCAAAGTCGTCTTTTTCCATAAGCATTTATTTGCCTCTTCGGGTTTTTCTCCTCCTCCTTTCCACGACGATACAAGCCCTGTGTGTACGGAGTACGACGGAAAAAGAAGCCAGCTTCGAAGAAGGCTCGCAGACAAGTATACTCCGGCAGTCCATGACGACGACGATGATAATAGTGGTATAACCAGTCGAACCTTTTTCTGTCAAACGAAGCGAAACAAACGTCAAGCAAGCGTCGTTTCCATTCTCCCTCTTCCCTTCGATGTACTCCGCCCGTGTGTTGGGCTGAAAGCATTGTAGTTCTCATGGGTATTGAAATCTCTTGTAGGAGATACCCGAAAAAAAGACCTTCACTTTGTTCAACATTTTTACTCAACGAACAGGGAAGCGTGAGCCAAAGAGAGGATCATTTCTCGACGTTTCTCTCTCGCTCGTCTCCCCCCGAAAAGTGTTGGAGGATAGTGGAAAGGACGAGGAGTCGAGGACGCTCGTTCAGAACGAGGGAAGCAACAGCGAGGATTCAAAGGACAACGCTATGTACTGCAAGCCTTAACAAAGGACTTTATACCGAAAAAAAACCCATACCTTTTCCAATACAAATCCGAAATACCTTTGTATGTGAAATGATGATATGAGGGCATGACGAAGGTAAAGAAAGCTTCCCTTACTCACAGCGAGTATATGTATTCGGCATTGGTATATATGAAGGGAAAAATTGCTGTAGCGTCTCTCCATAAAATTCTCTGAGCAAGAAAGCATGTACCATGTACTACTACGCCGAACAATACATGACCACATCACAAAATTTTTTGACGTTTATATAAAATATGTATATGTATATTTTTTTTAAAAATGTTTGACTCTGTATAATCTGTATCTGTAGTTCATGCGGATATATGGTTCGTTGCTGGGATTTTTTGGTTTAGCACACTACGCCAAAGGATACGAGCGTAGACTGTGACTCTAACCACTTGCTTCCACTGTGAATCCATTGTGCATACAGAGATGACGATGGAGCAAACGCCGAACAAACACACACGTGAGTATGTGTGTATATAGAAGATATTATTTTAGGATTGAGAGAAGAATGCCGGCAAAGAGCGAAGAGAAGGTATTCTCTGTCAAACACGTAAAAAACGAGCGCCTACCTATCCTCTCGTACAGTAACTCGTCGCTCTACGAGAGCAAGATACGCTGACAACCTCAAAGGTGGCAAAAGCCTTACGAAGAAGGGAGCGCATCCTCATGAACGAATACAGGAAGGATTTCGTATTTCACGATGAGTCCTCTGCTTTTGGCGAAAAATACATGGAAAACGCTAGGATTTTTCCCCCGGTATATCTCGGGTAGTTGGTGATATGGATGAGTGTATGCTATGCGAGAGGAGGAAAATAGGGACGTTTTTGGATGAAGCTTCGGGAACAAGAGAGAATCATTTCGCTTTCCACATTATTATCCTCAATCCTGACGACTCGGCTCGAGTCGACGACTTACCTTTTTTGTGAGCCAAGTACACAGAGGAGATTGGAAAGTTTCATGGTGAACACGACAAGGTTAGGCTGGTGGGCTCAGAGGGATGCGTTCTAGTAATGCTGTTGATGCTCCGATGTTTCCTCCCCACATCCCGGTCAGCCATCCTCTCTCTCGGTCGTGGCACGCTGAAAAGAAACTAACTCTCATTCCGTTGCCCCGTCGTCACTTTGGCGTTAGTTGCTCTGTGAGACAGACGTGTGCGGTTTTCGTTCTCCTGACAGGAAAAAAAATATACACCAACATCATATACATTTATTGTATCAAGAAAGTTTTCTCTACACCTATACATAGTTCACCTCAAACAAACAACGTATAATATAAAAAAAAGCTACAGAAGTCTACCATCATCACATCACCAGTTCGATAACTTGTTCGCCTAGTCAACGCTCTTGTTCGTGGCTTGTGTTTATATCGTGTGTTTAATTGACAACTCCGAGAAAACATCAATTTTTATCCAGAATCACCATGGCTGACGTTGTGGAAACTACCAAGTAAGTGATTCATACCGATTTTTTTTATCTTCCAGTAAATAGTCTTTGTATTGTTCATCCCGCATTGTGGGTGCATAGGAAGAAGTCTGGAATTATTTTGATGTAAATTCATACCGGCATCGTCATGTCACTTGAGGATAACAAAGGAAACTAAATTTTTATGATAAAGGTGAATGCTTTGTGTACAAAGCGTCTTTTCCTCTCGTCTTGCATGAGCGTCTTGTGTGCAGTTTTTTTTCATGGTGGTATACCTCTGTATGATTGTGTTGAGTAAGCGTACACAATAAATGGCTTGGTTATATGCGAGATTTTTTTTTCTACTCTGGGGAATCTCTTTGGAAGCTCAAAACACCATGGAGTAGCGCTCATAATAATAGTCTGTCCGGTGTGACTTTTTAACGCACTTTTTGACAAAGTGCTTCTTTTGTTTCATTGATGACAACAAAACTGGGTAGTTTCTCGTGATTGGAAATCCTAACTCAAAACTATCACTGTTGTCGTCAATGTAAATTTTTGTAAGTTTTGACCTGATTGGGATTTTTTGTGTGAGACTCTCATGCCTACTAATTGCGCTCTCACCTTTGAATGAACTTTAGCATTTTTCAACGTGATTATGACGCATTACCGTTCAAAAAGTGGGGTAACAATTACTCGCTGACATTTCATAGTTGTAGGTGTCATGTCTCGGAAAAAGTGTCTTTTTCTTTGTCTTGATCAATCTCATTGTCCACATATACCGGTAAAAAAAGTCACAATAATTGGTGAAGTGAAGCCGCTCTCTCTCTCTCATGAAAATCCACATTTTTCTGTCTCTCATGTATGCATAGACTACGTGCTTGTAAGTTGGACAAAGAGCAAAGCTTGTTAGAGAGAAGCGTTCCTTTTTTCTAGAATGGTTACTACCACACTACCTCTCCGAAGCATGAGAAGGATCTACATAGTTTTCCTGTGAATAATCGTGGACGCACATAGTCATATATCCTTGTCTCTCACGAATGCATGTATCTTCATCTAAATACATAAATATGAGAGAGAGCGAGTATGAAAATGAAATCCAAGGTCTACTCACCACCATATTCTACAGCATTCAGAACGACGCCGCCAACTTCATCTCGCGTTCGTAGAAGAGATGTAGGGAATAGTATACATATAAAATTCCATTTTTAAAATATACCTATAAACCGACTATAACCAGCATACTGCTTCTCTCTCCACAACTCGCTGCTTCGTTTTGACTTGCTTACTAACTAGCTCTCTTCCACCACACTATAACGCGCTCCCCTTGTAGCATGCACAAGTATTCTATAAAAATCCTATATGCCCTCCTTATCTACAGTGGTTGTAGTATGCCTTCGCATTAAACTCTGGAGAACCAGTTCATCCTCCTTTGCATCATCATCATCATACTTGGAAGAGCGAGGAGGCGAGTGTAAACGTTATTTTTGCATTTTATGTCATACACTCACACACACACTCTCTCTCTCATCGCATTAAGGATCTCCGAGTCTATATTAGTCAGTATATATGGATTCTGTGTGAGAAAAGTGGTTTTTTCCATATATTTGTTCACAGTGGAGGAAAAACGCTCACACAAAAGAGAGACTCTATACATACACAGTGTGTGGTAACAACCTCTTCCTTTTCTCACACTCTTTCTCTCATAAACGATAAGGGAGAAAATGCATTGACAGATAGAGTCCTCCTCTCGCTCTCATTTGTACACTCTGCCACCACAGGAAAAAGCGTATGAACTGGAATTTCTTTTTTTTCTTCTCCTCCGTCTTCGTTGACTCGTCTTCCATTGCCCTCTCGTACTGTTCACACTGTTTCCCAAAAAGGTAGAAATAGTAGCTATACTACGAACGGGTAGAGTAAAGACATACATAGACGTAGTATAGAAAGGTAGACATACTTTGTATATGCTTTTCGGGCTTCTCCAAGAGAGCTGAAACGTCTATAGAAATCCACTCCAGTTTCTCCATTAGATTTTTTTTTACTTTCGAGTCTCGACGAGTCCCTCGTTTTTCCACAATCATGTTAACTTTATGAGGTCGTTTTTTTGCCCGGGCTGATGATGATGATGATAATATGAGTGTGCTTGCCCAATGTGCATGTTCTCTGTGTGAGAACTTGGAGAGGAGAGACCTCTCTATTTCCATAAAGTCGTGTTCTTTCCGTACAGGTAGTTGTTGCATTGAGGATATATGAACGTAAGACAAAGGGAGAGACTACTAACGCGTTTTCTTGTCGATATGAATCTACTTTGAAAAAAAATCTGTGTACCTGCTGAGCCCTCTGAGCATGCTAAAAGGTTTTGTTTCTTGTGGCTAGAGACTATAGCAACTTGAAATTATCCATCAGTCAAAAAAACATTTCTATATCTTGGCAACCCGTAAAATATCAAGAGTGATGATCATCATGACGCTCAAATGGAAACTTATTCATTGAGAAGACCACATATTGTATAAGAGTCCCATGTAAGTTTGTGTTAGGTTGATGAAAAATTCCCCAAGATTTGAAGCGCACAGCAGTGTGTGTCATGTCAACCGGATAGGTTAAAGAACCGGCAAAACGGTAAACCCTTTTTAATCCTTTACAAACTCGCCTTTTTTCCACAAACTTTGATAAGGAATAATACAGGTATATACCGAACAAAGTTATCGTGACATGAATGAAAGCACATGAAGTATATAATTTATATACAAGAGCTGTGCTCTACGTTTATCACAAAGTTTCTCCGCGTAATCTACTCCCCGTTTCGTACGCATAGCTTCATACAAACACACACCTGACAAGTCTTGATTATTTTATTGGAACTCAATGAAAATTTTATGTGCTTCGCATCAAAGCCTATTGTCGAGTGAAAAAAACGCTTTTTTCTACGTTTTGTTCACAATGAACATGTTTTTCACGTGTGTGTCTCGTTCTCATTTAACACATTTTTATTTCGATGTCATCAAATTGCGTCTCCATGACGAGGACATAGATGTATTATTTATGCGTAAAGGTTTTTGAGAATCATGATTGGCTTGAGAGAAGAAATGAGTTAATCTAATAGAAAACATGGGACTCACAAAAAAAATGTGGAGTGCTACACAACTCTCATTCACTCGCGAGTATATTAGTACCTACATTATTGTATCATGCAGTTGATAAAAAAGGGAGACAAGAGGCCGTAGGTACAAAGTGACGAGCTCAAATGCACGACTCATGAAACAAATAATACAGCGAAGCTAAATTTTTCTTCGTGTGTAAGCGAGAGAGAAATGAGCGTAAAGAATCAAAGCTTATGAAAAGATACGTATACACTTTATATGTATATAAAGGGTTTATATACATTTTTTCTTCTTTTTGGTTACTTCATAAAGCGCATTTCTGTACGAGTAGAAGTATAGTTTTTTTTTCGGGCACTTTTCTCTCTGCCTCTTACTTCTCTAGTAAACCACGCACAGAGAGGCACAATGATTTTATACATTTTTTGGAGCTCCTGTGTCGTTTTCCAATTCCAATCTCTGATTCCTTCATCTTCGGTGGCAATTGAAAACTGAATTGTTTGTGGCACATTTGCATCTTGAGTGACCTCCTTTGTTCACTCTTACCAACTCATTTTTTATCGCAACTTGTGGTTTCCCTCATCTTCCTCTCTTTGTCGGAGTTTGAAAGAGGAAGCCTCGTGCATGTTACGGAGACTCTGAGTAGTTTGTGAATCCTCAAAAATATCTCACATATGGATTTTCCAATGTTTTCACACGTGAATCCATGCGACGTGGCTAAAGTTTGTAAAAAAATGATTTCAGGCAGTTTTTGTTACTTAACATTTTGCTCGAGTTTTTCCTTGACTTTTTTTTATCATCAAATTCCTTCAAGCGTGCCACGAGTTTTTCCCTTCATCTCTCCGTTGTAATTACTCAACAACAAACTTTCAATCACATTTTGTAGAGATAAACCCTTCTGCTTTTAAACTCTATGCTTAAATAACCATTTCACACAAAATTTCTACTAAACAAGCGCTGAGATTTGCGAGAAAAAATGAGCTTAAGAAGGGGCATGCTTTTGCACTGGGCTCTACCATTCGACGTTATGACAGGGCTGAAGAGGTTAATTCACGAACATCTCACCTTAAATTATAATCAGTGCATCATAAAAATGTAACATATAAAAACCTATCTACAGGACGACATGACTTGATAATCATCGTATCATGAGCATCCAAGAGAGAAAGGGAGGAAAATAGGAGATGCAATATTTCTTCAATCTTTTTACCACGGAGAAACATTCATGATGATGATGATGATGAGCTTTATGTGCACACGGACAAACTTGAGAAGTGTTGTTCCTGTCTTTTTTTACCTATCGTCCTTCTATAACTCTCGAGTAAAGCATTCTCAGCGGAGAGAGTAACTCTCAAAAGCAACGTCCTCGGTCGACCGTCCGTGCCATTGCACTTTCGTTTTTCTTCGCTCTTTTTCTAACCATCTTCTCTTTCTCGCTCTGCCTCTCATTCACATGTGCCATTAATGTGATACGGCTCCTGCTCCGAAAGAAGTGAGGGAGGACTGACGAAAAAAAGTTTTTATGTACAAGAAAAAATATAGCAATTTTCCCCCAAACTTTTTACACACACTATATGACTATATGCATATGAGCGTTTGTTGGATAGTTGGAGGAAAAAAAAGGTTTTTGATACTTGTTGAATTTCATGCTTCCTAAACTGCTAACGACTCGGCACATGCACCATTTCCATACGCGAAACGTTTGAAACGGCAGCGTTGTTTGAGACACATTTTTCTCAACTTGAGAGATACACATCTCATGAAATGAATCTTGTGGTGCAGAGTATACGCTCTTTGTGTTTGCATATTAGAATCTTGCCATTTTTTCATGACACGTTATGCACAAAGCTAATATATATTAACATTGTGCATATTATATAAAGTATAGGATTTCTCGTCGTGTGCTTCCATGTACCTACTTATTTTTTACGCTCTCCCCCTCTCTGTCCTCATCACATCCATCTGCCGGATGCTGAATAATGTTTGAGCGAGAGCAGTGGCTGAATTTTACAAGGAAAAATAAAATACATCTCAAGCTCACAATTTTTCTTTCAAAATCCATGAAGTTATGGGCTGAAATACGTGTGTCAGGATGACAATGGGTACATGGCAATGTTACAATTTTCTTGAACTCGTGTATTAAAAAAAAGAAGCAATAAAGCCGTGCGGAGTACAGCGGGCAATTTTCTTACTTTTTGTGTCTCTGCTTGGCTTTATTCGTGTATCAAATCTTGACAATGGTGTTCATCTATGTATTTCTTGAAAGAAGGCTGAAATCTTATGTTCAGCAAAAAGGCAATTTTATTAAGGCCAAAATATGAGGAAAAGTGTCGTCTGGACATGTTGCATAGATTAGACTTGAATATGTATGTGTGTTGAGGTGGTGAGACTCGAATTTTGACATTGGCGTCGTATACGCACCCGGCAGATAAATGATTTTTTTTGCATATTTTCTACAAGTCGACAAAGGCTAAGTGGTGAAGTGCAAATCTCTTTTATTGTGGAAAGCAGCTTGCACACCGCTCTGCATAATTGTGATTTAGATTAAGAAAATAGAATGCTGCGTCTCAAGCTTTTTGTGAGGCTGCGGCACCACATCAAAGGCGACAAGGCGCGCACAGCCTTGCCTTTAAAACCATGTCATTTTGTTGGAATATTGCTTCCTTCTCGTGGTTCTCGCATGGAAAATATAAATGAGGATATTGATCGTTGTCTGACACGTTAATTTTAGTGAGACGCACGTTTTTAATGTTTTCGCATTGAAGTTGGCGATGATGGTGATGTAATGATACAGTTCTAACGTTGGCTTTGCTTATGTGTGTCAACAGTGTTGGGGAGGAGACCATCGTGAAGGAGGTCACAAAAGAGGTTCCTGAGGCCGTCGTTGCTTCCGACGAGAAAGCAGAGGTTGTCGACGAGCCCGTCAAGGAGGGAGAGAATGGTTCCGCAGCCGAAGAAATGAACGGAGGTGCGAACGGAAACGGCAGCACAAACGGAGTCGAGTCTGTGGAAACTACCGAAGAGGCCGAAGGTGACAATGGCACTACTGGTACGTGATATTTCACAGTACTCTCTTTTTAAACAGCTGGACATTATTTTAAATCATGAAGTCTCATAAAATTACATACTAATTGTTGGTGTCTTGTATTTTTTTAATTGTGGTTGAGCAGAAGCAGAGGAGCCCCGCAAAAGGAAATCCGAAGGTGTTGAGGTAGCCGACGCCACGGACGGGGTGAGTGCAGAGAAGAAAGCAAAACTTGACGACAAGTCCGAAGCAGTTGCAGAGGACGGGATTGAGGCACCTGCAAACGGAGAGGCTGAGGTCACTGCATAAACTCTCAATCGAATTAGGCTTTGTGCAAGGTGAAGAAAACAGAATTTTCAAGTTACCTCACACATTTTAATCGTCTGATTGATTTCCCCCTCCTCTTCATGAGTAACTTCTGCTGCTACGTTTATGATTTTGTTTTGTGAAAAAAAAACATGGAATAAACTTAACAATACATACATATACACACACACTGAGAGAGAGAGAAAAAAAGATAAGTTTTCTTTACATGATGATATGATAATATGATATAATATGATACGATATACCTACTGTAGTAAGATATATAAGTGGAATGCGATGCTAAGGTTTAAAAAAAAAAAGAAATAACTAAATGATTTTCAACCAGGTCTGATTTTTTTGATTCCCCTCTCTGATGAGGATTCTGATTTTTTTGTACTTGTCCTACGAAATGTATTTGAAAAAGAAGAAAATTCGGTGAAAATATGTGTATTTAAAATATTATTATGTTTTGTACTCATTAAAGCCAGTTTTACATTTAATACTTTTAAAAAAGAACTACACAACTCGAAACAACATCCACAACCAACAAAAAAACCCCAAACAATATCAAAATGCAAGAAGAAACTTTTCAAACAAACGAGAGAAAAAAACAACAACAACAACAACAACAATGATTGCACTCTCTGCTTTTTGATGTTTGACGTGTTTTTGTGTGCGTTTTCTTTCTTTATTATATACCGCGTTTGTCGCACCGGCTACTAATATTCCTAATTTCTTTTTCACATTCACATTGACATATCTGCAATGAACACACAACAACTTCTATATTGTAATCTTATTGTTATCAAGTTCTGTAATTGGAAGCAACTCACCACGACTTCATGATGTATTATTATTATGCGTAAATGGCGCGTTTGATATGTGTGTGCGTGATTTTTACAACTATTATGATTACGATTATTTCATAGCGATATTAATTGGTTCTCAACCATTTGTCTCGTTCACTCTCTTCCAAATTGAGGAAGACCCTTTTTTGAATGTCGTTTCTTTTGTATAATGTGAGAGGGTGCTTGGTTTACCTTACAAGTGTTTTAATGTGCTAAGGTAAAGAACTGAGAAAAGGAAAAAATAACAACGGAATTTTAAACACTGAGAACAAAGTATTATTTTAAAAAAGGACTTACGACGATGATGTATTTTTTTCGTTTTTTTTTGTGTCCTCCTGTCGTCAAACAATTCTCATCCTCACCACATGAATTTGATACTGTTTACTACATAACTCAAAGCAAAATATATATTATATTTAGGAAAAAGAGAGAGTTTAACGATAACTTCAAAAATAGACAACAATCTATATCTACAAATATATCTGATTACATTCGTATATAAGTTGAGGAAGATTCATCTCTGGACTAAGTTTTAGTTTGTCTAGATACAACTACAAATATACATTTAATAGAGAAAAGTACTAGTAATTTGAACAGGAATTAGTATTATATGAGAAGATAGAAAACAGGATAATTTCCACTTCCATGTCTTGCCATGACAGTAAAAGATACAATGTTTACAAATGTTATACAAAAATTTGAGAAAGATACAAAATTGCGAGAGCAACATTCAGTATTTTAGTTCAATGTCCATGGTAGAGAAGAGAAGAGAAAAACCTTTTTTAAAGTTTCAACTTTTGAAATACACTCGAGTGTCAAACAAAAAAACAAGAGTTTAATATGGAAACAGTTTTGTAGTACTTTTGCAACAGACGTTTGTCTTCAAAAGGATTATCTGAGAATGAGCTTTGAACCGGCAGAAGGAATCGTTAAAGACCTTACACGCGATTTACTCACACTTGTGTGCAAATCATGTAACTCGCTTTTGTGCATGACGCATAAACGGATGATGCTTTAATTTGTAACACTGATATTTATTCATACGTGCGATTTGTTTCACTTGACACACGGGCACAAGTGACCGCTGCTCGCATCATGTTGCATCCACTGCATTGTATGTATTTCAGCTAACAGTTTGCCGATTTGGGCTTTGCTAATTATCCCGCACCGATTTTTACATTGATACATAACAAATTGGATTTTTCTTCGGAGGCATTCCTCGAGCACTTACTAATAACGTTCGTCATGAAATGGAAGCAAACAAAGTATTTGTAAACAAAGTGAACTGGAAATGTGACGCATGTGAGAAGTTTCTAATGAAAATCATAATGTTACTCTAATATGAATTTTTTAAAAACACTTCGAGTACAACAGTGACACACCTACATAAAAATACATAGTGTATAGGATGTGGAGAAAATCAAAAAGTTTTGATTACTACGGTAGTATGTTGTCGTTTCTAGTGAATTCATGTGTTAAAAGAGAAAACTGAAATGAAACAAATGTTACTATAGCTCTGATCATGATCAAGATTTGATCAAATTTTATCGCAGACAAAATGGTACAACGACAGTTCAAAAACTCAACAAATCAATCTGTTTTTGTATGAAAACACTTTCCAATGCACTGTTAATTGTTATTCAAAGAAAACAAAAGGAGAAAACTCTGAAGTTGAAAAAAGTACGAAGTATTAAATGCAAAAGCGATGATTTCAAATGTGAAGAAAAATAGTATTCCTGATGACGACAGCAGGCCGCGGCCAAAATCTGCACAAGTTTACCTCAAAGTAGAAAAATTGTGCGTCTTTATGAATTACAATGGAATGACAAATCACGAGAGCACATCACAAAACGAAAATATTGAAATGGAAAATATTGATAAACAAATTAACGTGAAAAGCTAATGAGCAAAATTGTGTGTTCTTCAACTGACATTTGTAATCATGAGTCATACTTGAGACAAAAGTTGTTCAATTTGAAGGCTATTCAAACAGATTCTTAACGCAAATATATGCGTCGTGAAAACATAGATTACAGGTACGAAATCGTAATTTTTGGAGGAAACGCTTTTGAGAAAGTTTCCACATCCAAAATCTGTGTCAAAACATCAATCATACAATTATTTGATGGCAATCGACAGAAAAATGAGAGAACGGTAGTATCCACAATCCGATCAGGAACATTTACATAATGTATTTCCTAGCTTAGCGGAATATATAGACTCACTAATTCACATAGTGTAATATTGTACGTCACACCTTGATTGTCACTCAACACTATATAGATGAAAATAATTCTCCCATGAATGTCACTCTGTGTCGCCAATGCTTTTCAAATGTCGTTCTCTGCTTTGTCAAATCTCCAATTAAATGTATGTGCTAAAAAAGGTTTCTAACACTGAATGTTTTGTGTCTGTGTGTGCATTGGTCAATAAAAAGCTTGTCATGTTCTGCTGTTGTAACATGATTCTCTTGTATTCTGGGAACGTGGGTGCCGGGGCTAAGAAAACGGGAAGACGACATGATGGGAGTCGGATGTTTTACTTAATTTTCTTGATTTTTCGGGGGAAAGTGGAAACTTAAGTTACTAATACTAACATTCCTTTTTTGTTGCAGACGTGTGCATATAGTAAACGAAATACAATGAAATTATGTGAATAGTTGATTTTTGTTTCTTTTTGTTTTTTATCATTTGTAATTTTATAGTTCGCAAAAAGGTTTAAACAACACGGAAAATAGAATTATGTATTATGGGAACCAAATGGTGATTTTTATGTTGACACAAACAATTTAACTGATTGTATTTTATGGTTGTTAAGAACAAAGTGGGGATTTCTAGAGTTAGGTGTGTATTGTCGTTTTGGTCACCCCAATCATGTTTTGTAGTGATGTATTCCACACAGGAAATGCACTGAATTGGCGTAGTTTTCGTCATGCAAAAAATGAATACTGAAAGACGAGAACGTCTCATCGACACAATATTACTACATTAATAATACTTAAAGTACTGACGACGAAAAGGCGTACACAGATTATGTATTTAAGGATCGTTTCAAACAAGAGGATAATGAAAACCATTTCTGATGAACAACGTTGTCGAATTTATAGAGATATCTAAAATGGTTCCATTTTTATACCATGTAGCACAACGACGTGTGTAATTACGTATGTACCGTGTATTAAGATGTAATAAACACAAAGCATAACTGTCTACTAGTTGGTAGAATCGATAGTATATTATGTATTCGATATTATGATTCATCATTATGATTACTATTATGAGTACTACGATGATGTGCGAAGCACAACACAAAACTATTATGTAGATTGTAGATGTACAGGAAAATACAGCAGAAATTTTAATGGATACATACATATTATAAGATTTTAAAAAAAGATATTATATTCATGTCAAACAAATTTGTAGCAGATTGATGACGAGGTACGCAATATACCTATCAAAAACTAGATTCTGTTTTAATATTGAGAATTTTACAAAAAATGTACATGTCCAACATTACTTATTATACTTCATGGTAAATGTGTTCCCAGATCAATTGAACTGACTCAATTTCAACGACAACACCAAATTATAAAATGTCTTTTGTCTTGTAAAACTAACTAATAGTTGCGTTCCTTCCATTTAGTATCCCGTGAACAATTTCGTTTCAGATTTTGTCATTATATGAAAATTGTACTCCGTCGTTGTCTCCAAAAGTATATGATTAGTACAGTAGCGAGTGATACAAATAGCTAGACACAATATTATTATGATGAATATCAGGAAATGGGAACTGTTTTTAGTAATATCTTGTAACATAGGGGTCTGAGCCAGAGGACATGAATTTTTACGTTTAAGTACACACACACTCTCTACATTTAGTAATACCTGAGTAGACTTACAATACAAATCAAAGCACAACAAAAAGGTCAACTTCCAACGAAGGTGTCAATTTCTTACTACAGGCGAAACCGTTTTCCAAGACAACAAAAAATTATACAACTTATACAGCAACTGAAGCCATTTTCTTGTACTACATTGTTATTAGGGATTTTTCCCTGGAAAATTTTCCACATTTTCAAGAGACTTTAACTAAACAAAAAAAATTGCAACTCAATAAACATGAAACAAGCAACTCCTTCATCATTTTCTTTCAGGGACTCTTCGTCAAAACACAAAGACTTTTTTTCGTTTCCCATTTGCTCTTTCGTAGCACACTCTACGTTTCCAAGAGATGTGTGTAGAGAGTTGACACAAATGTGAAAAAAAATCAGTATCAAACAAAGTAATAAGAATCAACAAATCGCAACCTCTGTATCTGTCTATGAAATATCTAGAAAAAATGAATCAACATGTGTATTAAAGGAAGAACATGTTATGTTTATAGTATTACTGTGTAAAGTGGTATTGACCAATTCTGCTGTATTTTCAATAAAAAATTAAATAAATGTCGTAAGTTACATAAAAAAATAAGCGTGTATTCTCCTCTATTTGATTTTTTTTCACCGATGTTCCCCTCTCGCTACTTCACACATTTCCATTAAATGTCAGCGAAAAAAGTAGATCATTTCCTGAAGGCATATAAGATTGAAGTCAGAAAGAGGAAATGGTATGGAACTCGGAGACGGGGAAAGTGATCTGTGTTGAGCCGATTGCTTACCATTTTACCTAAAATAGACGGAGCATAATATAACATGGCTTATAGATTATATATGTGTTTAGGATACCATGTCGCGTGATCGATCACCAACACGACACCAACAGCGATTCTCTATTTCTATCTTGGTTGAGCGTGGTTTGCCTAATTTTCCCAGTTACTCCTACACCCCCGATTTCCGTTCCTACGTCGTAATTCAAGGAAGATTCTGTTCTGCGAAAGCTACTCCAAAGGTTTATAGGAAATGCTGCGTATAAATCTTAGCTCGGAGCTACTTGTATAAATAAGCAGACACACAGCATATTATTTTTTCCTCCTTCGCATCTTCGTCATGAGTAAAAGAGAGAGACAGAGAGAAAATCTTGGTTTGATAACATACATCATCCTCATCATTCCTCCTGGCAAGACTGAGTCTCATAATGTCTTACATAAAAAAGACTTGTGTAATAATTACAAGACAGAGTAAGCCTGACCTGCAAAAATAATCATCCTTCCAGAGCATGTTACGTGACAAATTCTGATATACGAATAGTTATAGTACCATGCACAGTTCTGTCGTATGAATTGTAATGTATTATTATGTTCCATGTTTTTACCGTGTTTGTTCCTTGTAAACAGGTAAAAGTGCATATTGATATGACACTTTGGACATGAAGTCGCATGTTTAACAATGTGTGTGTTGCAAATTAGGTGCAACGGCCCAGATCATTTCTGATATTATCTCTGTTCCTTGTTCTGAAAAAACGGGGCTTTGACAACGAACGTGCAAACGAATGTGCAAAAAAAAGGAAGTCGAACGATTTGGTCTGTTTGAAATGAAAAGACTCGTCATTTGTTGTGACTACTGCCAATCAAGAAGAATCGCAAATTGGTTCGCATTACCATGTCAGTTGTCAATTGAGCAGTTATGTAAAAGTCTTGTGTCTCATAGTGATCTTGTCCAGTTAGCAACTCAAATTCCTAACAACGAACGAGTATGAAAGAGGAACGCATTTTGCGATGTTGTGGCTTGAAGGATATCATCAACTTTGCATTTGGCAATGTGTTTACTTCAGCATGACACTTTTCTCATCCATCACAAGAGCAACACTGTGTTTCAACTTTTTGCTAATAGGCTCGTCGTTTCGTATATGCTTAAGAGGTATTCACATAATGCACATGTGTATATTGAGCAAACTGTGGAGATAAACTTATGATTATATCGGTGTTCATACCGCACAAGAGGGAGAAAATGTCAAACATTAAAACTCCACAGGATGAGCGGTCGAGAAGGATGTTATGGAACGAGCAAGAGAATTCGAGTAGGGGAATTGATACGAGTGATTCCGAAGTTTTCTTGGAAGTGGGATGACAAGGATACAAGCAGAGACCTTGTTTACAACGATATTCCAAACGATATACAACTTTTGATTATATACAGAAGAGTCGTAATAAACCATAAGACCGCATAAAGGTAGAGAGTAAGAAAGCTATGCAAACCATAGATAGAAGTTTGGCAAGTATTGCTCGAGTATCCTGTTTGTTTCGCATTTAGTAAAATTATAATTTGCATGATGGAAAACGAAGCACTCACACGACAACCTGGCGTGCACACAAGTATAGAAGCTACTAAAAATGCTATCGGAAAAGAAAGTCTTCAAGTGAGGAACATAGTTCCCATTAACCAATACAAATTGAGTGTGGCTCTTATGACAAACTACTCTGCTACAAATTGATTGACACGCAAAAAAGTTTCCGTGCATCTCAATTGTAAAAACAATTGCGTTTCCATTCCACTACCTTAGATTGTATCAACAAATGCTCACTTTTTAAAAATATGCCCATATATCGTTATTTGACGTGTTTGTCATCAAACTACAGGAGAATATGTCAATTTCAAAAGAACTGTTTGTTTAAAACACTGCACTTGGAGGCTCAGAAAAACAGAGACAGTGGTCACTTACGCCGTCGTATGTATTTTTTGCTTCCAAGCAGCCAGAGTAAACTGGAACGTCAAATGCTTATTTCTCTCGCTCATATTATGACTCATATCATTCTTCTTTGTGTGTGGCTTCATAAAATATTTATACATCTAACATAATATCTATAGTATGTAAGACGAAAGAGATTGATTGCGAGCCTTCTCTTTTACAGTTCACACAGAAAAGAAAATGGAGCATCATCCAGAAAGAAAACGAGTCCCGGAGAGAGACCAAAAGTTGGGTTCAGTCCTGGACAAACAACTTTTTAACATATGTATGTATGTATGTGCTTGCACGAATTGCATTTTAGACAAACACTTTTTATACGAAGACTCTCATGCATTATTATGAAGAAGCACTTGTGGAGTTTCTTTTCGTTCTTTGATAACTGATATGCCACATTACTGAGTAGATGTATAATGTATGTGGGACGGTATGTGAATCTGCGGAACATGATGATAGTATATACAGAATATGTGCTGGAGAGTGTAAATAGATGCTACACACTGATTAAAGACCATTGCTCATAATACATGAACTATGAACTATTGTCCGTCGTTGTAAGACAGAACATTTTCATATCACGAGATCCAGAGAATCGTCTTGTGTTGTACTACCATTAAAACGCTTCGTCATCCTTCTTCGCTGTCAGAAAGGTGAAGGAATTGGACAACAGTGTCAAAGCTGCTTTACAAAGTGAGTCGACAGCTTCTGTGTGGAACGCTGCTCTGGTAATTTTCGTTTTCGGGGGAGGATAATATTTTCTACTTCTTTTGAAACTGGTTTCGAGTCGTTCCCAAATCGAGAAGGAGAAGAGAGATTGATACAATTTTCATTTTGACAGGTTGTCCTGTTTTGTGGCTCCTGTTTACCGTGACAAAGGCGTGAAGATGAAGGCGTGTGTGCTCTTGCTCGGCTGTTTAGCCGTTGGGTTGGCTAATGCTCAAATTTTGAGGTGAGTTGATAGTTTTGAATGTATTTTCGAAATTCTTCCTTTGACGATTTTCATGAAATATTGACGCTTTTGATGTGGAAGTTGGCGGACAGTTTTGAGATTACAAATTTAAAGTTCAATGTCAGCAACCAGTTGTATGACTTTGTAGAAATCCATGAAAATTTCCGACCAATCTTTGTGTATTTCATAATAAGCGTCATTTGCGATGTAGGCTTTTACCCTTGATATCAAAGCTTTTGTAATACATCCCATATATTACCGTTCGCGTGCTTATATAATTTGCTCACACGATGTACTACATATACTTGTATACAGTTTCCAAATATGATTAAATCACGAAGACTACCGACCGACCATACGAAGCAAAGCGTCTGAGTTTTATGTTAGTTCTGTTGTGTGATGCGGTGGTGTCTATGTCACATACAAAGGAGCTCGTTCAGCGAGCAGCAAACATCTCGCTTCTCAGCTTGGAAGTAATAATAAGTAATCAAATTTGAGCATGTAAGATTGAATTTGCATAGGGCTTCTCATGGAAGAAGGTTCCTCCAGAGCTTGTACAATACAAGTACAAGCAAGCAGCGTAAAAAATGATACTCTTCCAGGAAAATGTTTTGATACTATTTTCGCACAGAGAGCGTCACAATGTCATGCTTTCTCAGTGTCATTCGCTGTCGTCAGTTACTGCGCGTGCAAACTTAATTACTACGTCCATTTTCTGATAAAAATTGCAGTCACATGAGTAAAACATCAAAGAAATAAATTATTTACATATAATGGCATCGCTATTGACAATTAATTAATGAATGACAACGTTATATGTTAAACTGCACATATATATGTACTTAAATGGCGATATTAAGCCTTGCAATCGTTGTTGGGGTTTCAGAGTTCCTCTAACAAAGGTCCAGTCGGTTCGTCATGCTCTCAAAGAAGTTGGCACAGATATCGAGCTCGTCCATCACCAGTGGACAGGACTCGGTGGACCTGTTCCTGAGCCATTGTCCAACTACTTGGATGTACGCTACGAAATTTTTTGAGTATTTAAAGTTCAAAACCCAACAAAGTATTTAAATGATGATGATATCGTCAATTATGTTCGGTAGGCTCAATACTACGGACCCATTCAAATTGGAACGCCCCCTCAAACATTCCGTGTCATCTTCGACACTGGCTCATCCAATCTGTGGGTGCCTTCAAAGAAATGCAGCTGGACGAATCTCGCATGTTGTACGTCTTCTGCACTCTCCTGAAACTTGATGAACTCAATGACATTTCAGGGTAAACTATATTTAAACCACGTTATTTTTAT
This sequence comes from Alloscopus bannaensis, assembly GCA_027743745.1. Taxonomy (NCBI): domain Eukaryota; kingdom Metazoa; phylum Arthropoda; class Collembola; order Entomobryomorpha; family Entomobryidae; genus Alloscopus; species Alloscopus bannaensis. Next base: position 31,085 of record JAHZMW010003881.1, read on the forward strand.
GGTTCAGGGCTCCATAACAAGTACGACAGCAAAAAGTCATCGACGTACAAGGCTAATGGGACGTCATTTGAAATCCGATACGGGTCTGGAAGCTTGTCTGGAATTTTGTCAGAGGATACTGTTTCCGTAAGTCGATATCACTTTTTGTATGGATATAAACTCTCACCAATACGATTTTTGAAGTATAATAATAAGACTTGGTGATATAAAATGTGAATTTGAAATGATGGCCCAGTTTGGAGGAGTCTCTGTGAAGAACCAAGTGTTCGCTGAAGCAATCAACGAGCCCGGCCTGACATTTGTTGCTGCGAAATTCGACGGGATTTTGGGGATGGCTTATGACACAATCTCTGTGGACAGGATTCCCCCCGTGTTCAACAACATGGTAAAACAAGGACTTATTGCAAGCCCTGTTTTCTCCTTCTATCTGAACAGGTAAGAAATGTGGATCTCAATATCTCCAGCTTTGTGTCCTCAGATGTTACCAATTATCTCTCAATTTTTGTCTTCCAGAAACCCAGCGGGACCCACTGGAGGAGAGCTGATTCTTGGAGGATCCGATCCGAAATACTACAAAGGGGATTTCACCTACGTCAATGTCGACAAGCAGGGATACTGGCAATTCCAAATGGATAAGTGTGTTCTCACGATAAGTATTTCACTTCATTTGAACCACCTGATGTCGTATAATGACAGGTTTACATTTATTTCAGAGTGCAAATCGGAAGCAACGGCACCTACTGTCAAGGAGGTTGTCAGGCAATCGCTGACACCGGCACCAGTCTCTTGGCCGGCCCATCGGACGAAATTAAGCGACTCAACGAGCAAATCGGCGCCACCCCTTTGATGAAGGGAGAGTATCAAATCAACTGTCAGAGCATTCCGAGCCTCCCCCAAATCACGTTCACCCTCGGAGGAAAGGACTTTGTTCTCGACGGCAAGGACTATGTGCTCACAGTGAGTCAGTTCGGGAAGACCGTGTGCCTCTCTGGTTTCATTGGGTTGGATGTGCCAGCTCCACTCGGCCCCATTTGGATTCTCGGTGACATCTTTATTGGCAAATTCTACACCGAGTTCGACCTGGGAAATAATCGGGTTGGCTTCGCTGAGGCTGTGTAAATCGAGAGAGCTCTCTTCAAGCGTACCTTATTCTGCCTTGACATTATCACGACTGCTTCAATATACAAAAATAATACATTTTAAAACATGGTTATATGTGCACCACCTGCAAATCTACTTAACTACGCACATTGGTCAAGTTGAGATGGGCTTAGTTAAGTACAGCATCTCATCACGTTGTCCCCTTTACTGGAAACAGGTATAATGTAACGTTTTACAATCATATAATCGGTACTGCAATACGGATGAGTCAAAAGTATCGGATTGATGGCCAGTATGAAATTCTTCTCTTACACTTTTTATTCTCTCACAAAACATACCGCTATTGATATTCAGATTACATCAATAAAACCACAGTAAAAACCAAGATCACATACTACTTTTTTGCGATTTATTCTCGTAATCTATGCATCCATCAGAATATCAGATATAAATGCAAGTGCGTCATAAGCGACGGTGGAAATAAAAGCATGACTTCATGTAGATACAAGATGCTCATTCCCGAAAATCATGAAAACGTGTAATCATCTTCAACCTCTTTCTACTCTCCCTTTCTCCCTTTCTCTCTCTTACACATTCACAAAGAACAGAGATCATAAAAACGTGTGGTTTCTCCAGAGGTATCATCCAACCCAAGTTTCGCACTTCATTTCCAAACTTTTTATTAAAAGCAAACTTGCCAAACAGGGAGCAACATTTTATACGCGCATGCGTGTCTTGAATGTGTTTCCTTTTCAGCAGTTTTCAACATGGAAACATGAAACGTCTCTCGGAAGGAACATTTCCCTTTGTTTTCTCTAAATAATTAATGCGCCTTTACAAAACTGGGTTACCCTAATGAATTTTCTCTACGGAAATTAAAAGGAGGCCAGAAATGGGCAAGAAAGAGTGGAAACCTCGTGTCAAATGCATTGCGAGTGGAGGAGATACGAGAGCATATAAAACGGGTAGTGACTCCAACTCATCTTTAATGATTAAACAGCGAGTCTATCCATATCTCTGAGATGCTCGCTGACAAAAACACCTTTCCCAGGGATAACGACGTTGCTCATGAGCAAGCGACAGGGGATGATGAAGGCGAAAACTCTGCAATCCACACACTCTCTTGTCTTCTCGTGGCTTCGCAACTCTTGCGAGACTCTCTCACGGTCGAACAAGAACTCAACAATACTTTTAAAAGAACACGATCATCATCTCTGTTTTTTTTTCTATGCTCACAAGCCTCCTCATCGGACTGACGAAAATAAGAGTTAAACAACCTTCCAACCTTTCCATAACATTTCTCTTGCTACATAAAAAGGCTTACTCTCTAGACTTCATCATTTTTTGTTTGTTTCACAGTTTTTCTCTGTCTTTCCATTTTATCTTTGCAGAAAAAAAACGGAGGACGTGAAAAGGGAAATTGAAGTAGCTCTCTTTCTCTGTCTTTGTGAATGTTGCAACTTATACTTTGAGATTGTGGCCGACAAAAATCTCTATGAAAAAACGTTTTTAGGTCTTTGAACCACACACAATATGCATACTCCGCGTATCACCGAAGCGAGAAGCTCTGGAAAAAGAACAAAGTCTCCAAGATTTCCATAGGGATATTATGTTTGCAACTCATCAATCCTCCACTTATACCTTTGTTTGTGCATCCACAAGAAATTGTTTGGTAACGATGATGATGTCGACGGAATTACACTCGTTTCAACTTTTTTTTAAACATCCTCACCATATGAATAGCTCTTACATACGTAAAAGATCGCAGGAGAAATTCTTCCTTTTCTTGTCTTTTCAGCGAAATGCATACCGTAAATGGCATCTCTGTTTTTTTTCTCTCTCATTACATAACATCCATACTTCTCGCACACAGAGGTTACTGAGCTATAAAAAGGCGATTTGAAACGAGATTTCGGGCCATCGCAACACCATCATTGCAATACCTGCTCTGAAGTGGAAGACACAAGGAAACTTACATGGGCTTACTAGGACGCACATATTATTTCCCTTGTTGATCCTTTAAATTTTTTACAGTGCAGCAGAGCAGTGACCGTGTGTGTCAGAGCGTATGGAGGAGCCTTCACATTTATGCATAATGTACGTACACATACAAAAGTATGTATAGCGGGTTCACTTGTTCTTTTGGTAAGTGGGTCTTTCTTGAAGACGACATGGAACATGCCGAAGACAGTGTGAGAAGACGAAATAAGAAAATTTAGAGGAAGAAGTACTTATATGCAGAAAAATACATTTTTCCCATGTATAGCTTGTAATAAGACTCTCATGGACGACCTATGAAAGCCACCATTATGAAGGGAGAAGGTAAAAACCCTGTTTTCAAAACTCGTCGATATATACGAGAAGACAAGCAGAGAAGGAATCAGAAGAGAATCATCATCATCACTTCACCCTCTCTCGTCTTTTGAGAAAGCATCCGCATCCGCATTATACATCCATAATGCCACATTACACATATAAAATATGCTGGGAATACGTGATATTGATCCTCGACCGTGTATCCCCGCCCTATTTCTAGGCCAGCCACCAAACCACTACCATATAACAATCGCCTTTCTCTCTTAGGCCTCCACAAAAATATATAAAAACGACAAAAGTATATACGCTTCAAAAGCAGACACACTCAAACTCCCATCATCATCATCAGTCATCACACACAGAGAGAGAAAAAAACGCTTCTTTTGGAGTAGTTTTTTAAGCCTATATCTCCTTCCCACATATATCATCTCCGTGTTTTAGGTACCTCTCTTGCGAAAAGAAAAACCGAGTATTTTAGGAGGAAACCTAAAATACTCCACTCCACACAAACACACTCACGTCTTATGTCGTAGAAAAAAGAAGAGAGGAAGCCCAAAAATAGGATCTGACTGGAGACTGGAGAGAAACTATTATAAAAAAAAGTTGGTGCTGCATGCTCTACTAGATATCTTCGTGTGGCTCCTGCGGAGAGAGTATGTGAAAGAGGCTTCCTCGATTGTGGATTTCGCCTGTCAGAAAAAGGTAAAGGAAATTGTAAATACGAGTCTGAAAACAGAGTGAAGTCAGTTACACAAGAACACACACGTCGACCCACAGCTCCAAAGATAGTACATGGATTAGTTCATTGAGAAAGAAATTTTTGAAAAAAAAGTGACAATAATAGGATCAGTCATATAATAACGTATTTAGCTACATAACATGACATAATATATGCACTTTTATATGTACCACTGTCATTGGATCGTGTGAAAGAGTGAGGTTCGTGGTGATGATGAGTCTTTAATATTTCCTTTTTGAGATTTCATTCAGAGAGAGATGTGAAGAGCAAAACTCTTCTTTTTTTGGTCTCCCACATTTTGGCAGGTCTCCCAAATGGCTGTGGCTCTAAAGTGACGTGTGCTTACATGAGCGTGTGTTGTTGTTCCGTGTTGTGTGAGCTCAGAGAGTGGTTGACAGGAGGAAAATATATAACGTGTTTCTTCTTTGTACGTAAAACCAACGTTTCTCATACTGGAGCTGACTTATGACTCATTCCTCGCTTATTCGTGTAATATTGCTTATCGAAACGATAATAGTTGAGCAAATTTATAAAATTGGTCTTCTTTTTTTGCAGATGGTGTGTGACCAGCGAGAGAGAGATTTGCAAGCTTGACAGCGACACTCAACGAGTGACAACAATATAACAAGGCAATTCGGGGGAAGAAGCGACCAGCATTTATTTCTGACACGTGGAGACAGATTTTGAGACAAAGGATTGCGGTCAAAGACGCTACGACGACAAGATGAAGATTTTCATTGCGCTCCTCATTTCCGCCACGATTTTCGTCTTATTGTGCATTCATGCAGAGTCAAAGCCGCTGACACAGAACTCCTCAGCGGCAGCAGCGAGTGAGGCGGAAAAGGAGTACGAAAATGGATTAGATCTCCTTCGGCGTTTCACACGTCAGGCGACTCCAGCTAATGGGAATAATAACAGTAAGTCGGTCTAAGTGATGACAAGAGTTGAAAAATGGTCGCAAATGTGGGTGCGTGCCATTTTTTTGCACGCGGAATTGAGACGTATATAAAGAGGTGAACCTATTCGTTATGTCATTTCGCGATGTGTGTCAGCAGCACAATTTTCTTTTGACGATGTTTGCGTGACTCCTTGTCATTCTCAGATATGTGTATATTAGCGTACATATACATTGCCTTGCGAAAAAAAAAACATATTTTTTTATTCATAATGTACTGGATGGGTTTCACTTTCTCTTTCCAGAAGTGTGCAAATACAAGAAAGGCTCCTGGAGTGCATGCGACCCGCAGACGAAATTCCGAACCCGGACGTTCACCCTGAAGCGCGGAGATGCCGCTGTTTGCGAGGAGCAGAAGACGATTAGGAAGGAATGTAATAAAGGGAAGAAGGAAGGTATGCCCACTTGATTGGAATGCATTAAATTGGAAAAAAACATTCCGCTCTGAATTAAATCCCCTTTTATACGTGCCTCTCTACTCATACGTCTATGGAAATGGGAGTAGGTATGCATAACGCATAACATTCCTGTTTTTCTCTCTTCATTGTCCAGGCGGAAAGAAGAATAAGGCAAGGCAGCAGCAAAATCAAGAGAATAATAATAATAACAACCAACCACAACAACCAAAGAACAACAGAGAGCGAGATCGACCCCGGAAGAAGAACAATCATAACAACAACTAGTGGAACTGTGTCAACGAGACCTTACAACTCCAGAGAGAGAGGCAGAAAATATCTCTGTAGAATATCTACTCGTTTTAAAAACATTACAACAAAACAAAATGTGTATTGAACGAAAAATTGGTTGATGTCCCAAATTGAATGAAAACTCAATTTTTTCCAACAACAAGCCTATATATCTCCATCTATGTAAGCAAGCTGCCGTAGGGTTTAGGAAGAAGAAACTCGACTTTAATTGCTCATCTAACGAAAAAGAAAGTATTACACTCTCAACCCATCGTTCAAATCCGGTACATATTATACAATATATATGTGGTATGGTGGATGGTACATTTATAAAATATAAATACGATATATGAACACACACACAAGATATAACATCAATTTTCAAAGAAATAATATTTAGAGAGTAATATTTATCGGTGGAGAAAAGAAGAGCGTAGATTATAGATGCACAATATTTAAACTACTCATCCATAAGTAAGTTTTTTCATGTTTTTTTCATAAACCGTTTTTCTATTGTACACTGTGCGTGTGTGTGTTCCAATGTTTTTAAAACGAGCCGTGACCATCGCGTAGAATGCAGATATGAAACTTTGTCTACCAAATATAGACGTACATCTTGAGCTGGTTTTAAAGAGATCAACCTCCTTCACTCATTGCTCAAAATGTATCAGTGAATCCAGTAAATCTTATCCACGTAACTATGCCAAGTAATATTGTAATGTTTTACACTCGTACACACACAGTCTCTCTCTGGTAAAAAGGAAATGTATTCTAGTAAGAAAAGTACTTACTTTGTGAAGATTTTTGCAACAAATCTATGCGCAAAAGGGAAGAGCTATTCATGGACACCTCTCTGTTGTAATTGCAATTTTTGAAATTTATGAGTGATGCCTCTAAACGACAAACAAAGATGTCAAAGTCAACTGAAAAACCAGCAGCAGTCAACAAATGTACTATAAATGGTCCTATAGTTACCGTGTAGCAAACCGTATCTGCAGACGCAATTGATGATAGTATTATAATGATTTTCTTTCTTAAAATGAGATTCGTTTTTTAACGTAATAAAATGACAATTTCATTTTACCAAAAAAACAAAACTCGGCAATGTCGTAAAACGCCTTTGTTCAGCAAATCCATGTGAGTACGCTCTGCTTTATGATTGCTTTATGATATGATTTATCATGAGCAGATCAAGGCAAATAAAAGTAAATGAGAAAAGAATTCAACTATATTACAGTCTACTTCACAAAATATTAGGCTTTTCACCGTTCTTCATTGTTCTCATTTCATCCTCTGTAATTATAAAGAAAAAAAGAGGTTACGCATTTAAATCATATAGTACATAACACTCTAGTACAAAAAAGCACACTCAAAAAAAACAGGAGACAAGAGAAATATAAAGTCTTACAGTATATTAACTCTCCATGGCTACACACTCGAAAAGCAAATCAACAAAATTTGCTTCGTCAAACGTTTTGGTTATTATTTTTATTTTTTATTATTATGACGATTATTGCTGAACCAGCAAAAAGTATTTTTCTGTCAATGAGAGAACGATAATAATAATATTCGGACAACGATCACGTGTTCTGCATACAACACCACTTTCTCCAGATTATAAATACTCATTATTACTTTTTGGTTGTATAACAAACATTTAGGCTGACTACATATTTCGTTATGCTCACATTCCGCAACTACTAGCTCTCTTTCTACCACAAAAAAATGTATTGCGATTCGTGATGTATTATATTTCAATCTTCCGCTCCCCACTTCCGCTTTCCGTCAACTACGAGTTAGGTAATAACAGTTAAATATCCCGAAGTGATAAATTTCATTTGTTTGTCATAAATATTATGTTTCTACTACTATTAGAAATCATCAGTCGGTAGCAAATGCCATATATAAGCCATGTCTCCATGGTTTAGTTTTCTACTAAAACACGTTAAATAAATAGTGGATATATTTATAAGATTACGTTATATTGTTCGGAAAATGTCGTTGTTGTCAATAATATATATAATATGTTATATATATAATATAATATCTTCTTTCTGTGTCTCTTTGCAAGGAAATTCAATCATATGTAATAATATCAAGTCAATTTGTAGAGAATACAGAGAGAAAGATATATTAGAGTAGGAAATAACGGGACGTGTCAACAACTCTCGCTTTCTTGCTTTATTTCAAGGAACTTCCACTCCTGAGACTGAGAGGATAGAAGCACAGTACAGTACTAACATTTTTCTGTAGCGACAACAATCAATCCGGTTTAAATATAGAGTTATTACCACATTACTTTTTTGATATTCATTGAAAAAATTTATCGCTCTGTAGCGAATATTATAATAGTTTATGCCGCCACTAATGATGATGAATAATAGTTATCAGATCTGGAGAGAGGAGTAGAACATACTACTATTATACTTTGACCATCTTTCAACGGGAGGAGAACACAGATATATTTGAGACTTTTGTATATTCATAGCACCATATTGACATCAACAAATACTCACACAACTCATTCCTCGTCGGACACACGCACCACATTAAAGCCAATCCCGGACAGTGTGTGTGTGACCAACAAATCGCGAGTGTGGCTGTGTACAAAGAGATCAATTAATAATAAATCGTTACTACTAACAAAAGTTGGCAGGCCATCAGGCTAAAATGAGGTCTACATTCTGTCAGCTTTTGAATAAGTAAAAGTCCTGGCGTAAATAGCTGAATGTCATATTTAAACAAAACGTACTTCTGCGGAGAGAAAATAAAATAGTCAATATTTTTCTAGGAGAAAATGTTAGGTTTAAGTATTCTGAATATTATTTGATGTGATGTGTATATTATTATGTGAAGGATACAGCGTCTGGGTAGTCGATCCAGTTGAAAGATGTTGTCACTACGCTAATATAGCTTCTCTATTGATAGATACAACGTTGTGATCAGGATCCAATAAGAATAGTAATATGTTACGAGTTACAACATCAGAGAAAGACATTACCATATTATTAGTAATATATACTTTTGTAATTCTGTTGCATAGGAGATGTAGGTATATAGTTGATGATGCTAGTGATAATTGTGATGATGATGACGACGACGACGAGAGGAAACGCTACGGGAGCTTGACGTTAGTGGACACATCAATCTTAATGCGATTCGGATCATTCTTACTAATATCTAACCCATTACGAGCGGAAACCGCCGTACTGACGACATTAGATTGAACAGCAGCAGGCGGGGCGGTTGAGGCTTCGTTATTGTATGGCACATGGATTCTAACTGCTTCACCACCAGGAATGTTGACTGAGGATACGGAAGAGTCCATTGAGGTGTAGGACCTCCCAGAAGTTGACTGAGGAGATGTGTTCGACATCATGGATTTGCGAGGACTGACAGGAGGAGGCTCCTTCCGTCGTCCCATGGAGTCCTGCTGGTTCTTCGGGTAGAGTGATGATGAACCGTGGTCCTTGACCTCCATGCTCCGGTATTCGAATACTGATGACGTGTAGCTGGCAGTACTGGAAGTGACGGTGTGCTCATGAGTGATGAACGTCGTTGTTGAGTTCATCGATTGTAAAGAGCGAGGTGGTGGTGGCGGAGGACTGGGCGACTTTGACATTCGGATGGGTTTCACAGGTTTCCGTCCTAAACTACTAGTATTATGACGTTTATCACTGATGTTCGAGTCTGCCGCGCGGATATCGTTGTTTGCAATGACTGAATGCAACTTCTCACTAGACTTGTGCGCAGAAGTCTCATTGATCGACGAGGTTAAAGCAGTTGATGAGGAGTTGGAGTACGAATTTACATGACTTGAGTTGTTCGAATGAAAATAACTAGTTGCATTGGGATCCTTCGAGGGCACCGCGTCGAGGTTCATATCAGGTGGCTCGTCGAACGACTCCGAGGTGGGGGCAAGTTTGGCAGGATTGTCCAGAGAACCCTTCGTCTTGACGTGATTCACTCCGTTCATCTTGAGTGGAGGATTCCGCTCCAGTGTGCCACCAGTCGAGTCCTGCACTGCTGATGCGTACGAGATGTTCGATATACTTGATAAAGGTCGTTGAACATTACGAGGGGAGTCGGCGATTGAGGACGACGCAACGGAGGTGGCGGCTAGTGAGATTCTTGAGGCTGACGCTTTGTCCATCATTGACGTTTCTTCCACCTCTTCTTCCTCGTTGTCAAAGTCTTCCGTCTCATCCGCAGCAAGCTGAGCTCGTTGCTGTCGCTTCGCTTCAATCTCCTTGTTCATTTGCTCGTCGGGAGCCTCACGGCGAACGGGCACGGGTTTCGGAATATTTTCGATAATACCAAAGGGCTTCTTGGGAAGTTCATCATCACCCGGTTCTCCAGCATGATCGAGCTTCTTGCGCCTCAAGTCGTCCATACACTTCTGGTATGACTCAATGGCTTTGTCATACTCCATTCCAAAGTTGCTTTGAATGTTGGACTGCAAGTAGCCGAGCACATCATCCATACTTTTACGCGACACTAAAGGCTTTAGATGAAGTTTCAGGATAGTGTAAGCTCCACAAATCAACACTTTGTCACCGTCGAGTAAAAATATGTCCCACAGGCGAAGGGCTAGCTCGTAAGGTACTCTGTCTAGGAAACACTGGAAAAACCACTTCAATGTGTAGAGGCCAGAATCGACTCCGTGCTTGTCCAGGTGCTTCTTAAGCTTCGGAAGAAGAACTTGGAGGACTTTATCGTGGTGAGCTTGGAATCGCACTAGCTTAGGAAATCCAGCGACGAAAAAGCCTGCGCAACAAAAAAGTTATACAGTCCCCCGGTAATTTTCTGATAATTTTTTGATACAGTCTGTACATAGCAGAAATATCATCAGCTATTATGAAACAATTAGGAGCATCCTCAATTGTCTTACCATGCATTCCAAACTTGGAATCAGTCATCAATTGGGCCAGCCCCCAAAAGGCGTCCTCCTCGTCCATGTACATGAGCAAAAGCGCAGCAATTTGTGACATACCCTGACAGTATCCTACTTCTGAGTTGTAAATTGAATAAGCGGCTAGAATATTGAACAGTGAGCGCTGCTTCACACCGTATCTCTCGCGAAACATGATGTGATCACGGTACGTTCGGTTAACATCTAAATCTATTTGTCGTATATCAGGGGAGTGTTGACGTGCTAATCCGTACATTTCCTGCAAAAGCAAACAGTCGTGACAATCATTTATTAAACTAAGCCAACGCAGTGTAGCATATAACACTGAGTACTAAAAAGTCTAAAACCAACCGTACCATGTATTTGCCCTCTTGCTCCTTTTTGATATTCGGCAGATCCAGCATCAAAGTCCAGAATAGGCCACGAACCTTGTTCGGGATCCCCTTGAAGGTTCGCTTGATAAATTTCTCACTGCTTTTGTACTTGGGCCATGCCTTGTACATTTTAATCCATTTGTCAGTCCGTTCCACTTCCAAGTCCCTGCGCTTAAGTTCCTGACCGCCAATTTTTTCCGGAAGTCGTGTATCACTGTAAGTAAAGAAAAACATATTTGATCATTGAAAATCCCAAGATTAGAAACTCAAAAGTGCTAGATTGTCCCAGTCAGCAACCAGGCTGACTTTAACGACAATAAGGTGCCTACTGGATAAATCCGTAGTGGTCCGTTGCATGATATATTTCAAAAGCAGGATCTTCCCATGGATCAATCTGCGCCCCTTCCTCACGTCCCTTGTCATACTTGGCAAGTATTGCTAGTCGTTCTTCTTCTGCCTTGTCAATCCAATCATGATTGGATTCGCCCATGCTCCCCGAATACCACGTTCGACTCCAGACCTCTCAGGCCTGTTGAGTACGTAAAAAACAGACAACTTCCTGTCCTCCCTTCTTCAAATTCCTTCAACTAAATGTCACTGATGATAGTCTTGGACGTCCTTCGTCTTCCCTAGTCCTGGATATCGTCTAAAATTGAGACCAAAGCAAATCAAACTCAACACGACTCAACAAAGTTACAACAAAACTAGCTTATTAAAACCCCGAACACATTCTTTCACAACCACCAACACCTCACACCTACGAACTAAATGTTGTCAACGATCAATTTACTTTCTATCAAATTGGTCGCCTCAGCTGATCAGTTGTCAGTGGAACAACCGTCAAGCCCGGAATTTGTTGAGAAATTACTAATTACACAAACTAATGACAACCAATCCCTCCTTCCGGTTGCGCCCAATCAAGACAACAATTGGCAATTGTCCAAATGACTCAATTAAATCGGAAAATGGAAAATACAAACCTCGTAAACACACTACTGACCAAACGATACGTGTGAACAACGTGAAAACAAACTGCACAACTGACAACACCAACGGATGGCTTCAACTAAAATCTGGACTCAATCAAAATGTTTCAACTTCTCCACAAAGTTGTTTGTCTCCGCCGAAGTACGTGGTCCACTTTCCACGCAAAGTAAACAATACACAAAACAGGAGGCTCGTTGTTGTCGTCAGTGTGCATGTGGAACTGGGCTCATCTCAAACAAAACGAGATCACGATGAGGGCGTCAATTCTCACTCTGTACTCCGATGATAAAAACTCATCGCCTTTTAATTTATTACGTCTGCCACTCTGTCACAGGAGAAATCTCTTGTGTCGAAATGATAATATTGTTATGATGCCCACAAAAATCCGCGAGAAACCTACCTCCTGATTTACAAACACCTTCACAACATTCACCACATTCCTGGTGCACACACCTCAATCTCACACATAAAAAACGAAATTTATTCTCGGCTCATCTCTCACACAGCCGCACGCAGGAATGGCATGCTCAATGTTGAAGCAATAATAATAAAAATTATCTCGACAGTGCAACTCAAAAGAGACATTGATCGTTGTAGAGTGACTATTAAACGATAGTTTTAACTGACAAATCACGACACTTCCAAAATGTGGAGACGAAACTGAAAATTGGGGGAAGACGGAAACCTTGCTAAAAACTGAATGAGCCTCAACATACTACTTCCAGAACCAAGATGACAACTGGTGAGAAAGTGAAAATTTACTTGTTCAAAGCTGCTCCAGAAGAGGATCACGACAATCAGTCAGTAGGTCTACTAACAACTGGAAGTCAAATGGAGGAGCACCAAACACACGAGGAGGGCGTCACACCACCAACAACTTTAACTTGTGGACGAGTGGTGCGCCGCCAACAAGATCGCTTCATTACTCTACTCAACGACTCTCTGGAAATTGACGCGGAGCTCGTCCCCGTTCTCGTTTTTCAATATTCCACCAGTCTCGTCCACACTTTGTGGCGGCATCTCACACAACCATCTCAACATGCAGGTACTCACTATATATATAACTCACGAACTTCCAAGTTCCAACGATCCCAACAATAGAGACCTCCTTCGAAAGAACGTAATTTGACTAATTATCTTGAGGATGGTCGCCCTCGTCAAACTTCCTCTGCATATCCGTTGTCTCGTTATCGGGGAGAGATAAGCGACTCCAAGGTTGATACGATAGTTTATGGTCTCACTCTTCTAAAAAGTTGGGCTTTTCAGAGGATTCTACTGCAAAATTGAGTGTGTCCCCTTTCGATGAATACGAAGTCGCTTCGGTGTACGTGAGTCGCTGCATAGATCTTGAAGGGGTGTAAAACGCGAGATTTTTTATATATGGGGAAAAATATCAAGTTGCACTTCCACCTTGAACATCAGTCATTGGCGAGACGAAGATGGCCATTTTCGAAAGACTTGTCTTCTCTCTGTTGTCGCTGCAAATTGATTGTAAAAAAGAACATGAAGACGTTGAGGCAGGTTGCTGGACGAGAAATACAAGAGGCGACAAAATGTATGATTATGTTTTCTCGAGGAGAAATGTATAGAGAGAGTGTTGTGTTGGGTTGTTGTGGTTTGGTTGTGTGTGGAGATTCTTCGTCTTTCTTTACTCTCTGTGTCCCTGAAAAAGCGTGGGGTTACCCTCGTCGCCGTCGTCGACGAGTGTGTAAAAACCCAATGGGAACTACACATGTACGTCCATATTACGGAGGAATTTATCTATGCACTTATGTACCGCTATATGTGAGGTGAACAGAGGGATCACAGGGGTGGGCAGCTCGCCAAGAACCACTCCGGGTGATAGGCGTCGCTTTGTTCAAAATTTGTTGAGTGGGTTGTTGCAACCATGTGGTCGCCATATCATAAATCAATTCATTTTTAGGGATTAATAAGGATTGAGTGATTTCATGGTATATTAAAATAAGCAAAAGGAAAGTGAATATGGGTAAATTTGAGAATTTAAATTTGTGTATCGATTTTTACTTCAATTAAATCGACAATAGTAGGAAATAGCTTGCGTTACCTTTACCGCATTTTCACATAGTCCGGAAGGCGTTGATATCCTGCACACTCGTAGCAGGAAGTAATTTAATTGTAATTAATAAATCAGAAGACCAGTAATGAAGTCAATGTTGAGAAAAATGATAGTAGATTGGTGAGGGCTAAAGTGAGCACAACGAAGTGTCCCATCTCTGCCGTAAGACCGAGAGTAGGCCGAGAAGCCTCGCATTCCTTTCGCTGCTTCACCTAAACACACTGGTCTTTGCAATTGGCAAAGTCTCGCATGTGCATGTGTAGATATGCAATGAGAGAGAAGCATCATCGCATCACCATCATCGGTATCTTCACCTTTAGCAGCGTTTGAGACGAGAAGTCACATACTTTTTGGCTTTATGATATGGTTTTTGCATGACTTGTCCTTGATAACAGGGTATATAGAGGATTTTTAAATGGGCGACTCCAACCGCAGCAGTGCTTTTTTGCCTTGATTTACAAAGTGGCCATTGCCAATGCAATTCATTGTTCTTTGCATGACAAAACACGGAGCGTTTTCCTTTTACATATTTGTACGAACGCAAAGTGAGAGAGATTGCTCGAACTGCTTTGTGTGAGCGTCGAGGAGACCCAAAAGCGATTCAGTGGAAAGCGATGAGGAGTTTCTCTCAAAAACACTCTTTCACAGAGTCAAAGTAATGTGTGACAAAGCCAGGGAAAATGTAGTCCGTCACCTAAATTTGAGCCTATTATGAAATGCAAATGAAATACATCAATGACATCCACAATCTCATGCTGTGATGGTTTAGGAGCATGATGCATTTCCTGTTCGATTTAATTCAAGAAGCGTTATCAATTTTTGTGGCCTCCAGTCTTCTGGTTTGATGGAAGAGAACATTATACATTTCTTTGGATATATAACATGAACCTTCGAAGTATGGTTGAGTCCAAGTTTTTCAGAGCTTCCTCAATTGAATCCGTTAAAATATTATGCTTACTTGCGTACAATTACAAATATTTAAGAGAATGAGCGAATTTCATGATCAATGAATCAAACACCAAATTACTTATGCAATATTACCACGCAAATGTTTGCAAGTTATAATTTTGTTGGCTTCTCTTCCCTTGTTGACATTGGAAGGGATCATCTTCACAAGTCAGAGGTGCGTTCAAAGCGTGATCGAAGCCTGTAGGAGTTTCGACGGGGATAGGGAATGGGAGCCGGTTTTACGAAGAGAATGGGCATCCAAGCCCATTTTCTGTGTGGGACACTCGACCCTGTCGAAGGCGAAGGAATTATTTTCACCGGTTTGTGAGGACTCTCTGCAAACAGGACGTGAATCTCATGCTGAATCTTTAGCGGAAAAGATAATTGAAGGTATATGCGTCGTCTGCACAGGAGTGTGTAAATGATCATGTACAATGCTCTAACTCTTAACTCTATTCAAATCACTATAAAAGTATGAGATGCAAAAAAACAGGTTGAGAATAGCAGAAAGGTGATTTTCTAGGAATTCCTTCGGAGAATTATTCATTCATTTGTTTCTTAAGCTCTGTAAAAATGAGGAATGAAGGCAAAAAAAAAAACTTGTTGAAATCAATTTGCCAATTTTAATCGATGGTTGCAGTGAATGCGAACGCGGTTATCAGTTTACCCTTGCTCTACCCTTGTGGGGTTCAACGCCGAGATACTCTACAAAAGTCGCTGAGTGACGCCTCAATCCCTGTGAAGCAATGCATCGTGTACGAGTCCGTCATGAACCCGGTCCTTCCAAAACTTCTCGCCGTGGTTACTGATGAGCTTAAGGTATCTAATGTCTCCGACTTTTGCAAAAATGTAAAATAAAGAGTTTATATGACAAGGTTGAAGTATGCGTGAGAAAGGCTCATGTCAAGTGTACCACTTATTTTAGGCTTTGCGACGGGAGGAAGTGTTGTGCTTTTTCAGTCCGTCGGGTGTGAAGCACGTTTTCCAACACTTGGCAAGAGAACTTTTGCAGTCTGAGCGTGTTCATGTAAGATTGTCTAAAATGCACAACGTTTTTAATTTTAGCGAAACCCATGAAAGTTGGATTTGATAGTAAATGATTGTTGCTTGCTGACACATTGTCGTTTGAATGTTTGGTGCAGGTTGTAGCCATCGGCCCAACCACGAAGACAGCACTTGAGAGCTTTTTTGCCGACAATCAGCTTAACAAAATTGTACATCAGTGCAAGGACCCTACACCGGAAGCATTACTGGATGTTCTGGAATCACAGCTCGGTTACCGGAAGCAGTCTGCTTAATTCCTAAGTTGATCTTACGTATACAGATAATTCGAGTTATTGTGTTAAACATATATTAGTGAGTGGTTGCGTAATTACTTCTAAGTATGTTTGCATTTTACCTTTTGTAAGTTCGATTATTGAATAGAAAGCCAGACAATTTTCGGAATAAAATTTACGCGAACGGGAGTGGTTTTTATAATGTGTCCACAATGTACAAATGTTTGAACGTTTATGAGGAAATGATGAAGTGGTATGAGCATCTTTATGCAAATTACTCACAAACATAAATCAACCTGTGTTCCGTTGGCAAGGGCTGGTGTATGTCCTGGATTTGCATGTCTACCACTACCGGGCAGGGGGAAACAGAACTAATGGGAAGTCGATATAAGCTTTCCGCGTAACAGAGAAATAGCTGATACTGAAGAGGTAATATACTGTTTCGCCAATCCTAACCTTCTTTACTCTCCTACAACCTTTTAAATGATACAATAAATGGTATTTCACTCAAATTTGGCTTGTCGTGTTTTTCTTACCATTTTTCTTCAGTTCTCTCTGTGTATAACTAAAAGTTATTTATTCATCATCATCATCAGTTAATATTTCAAATATATTTATGTCATTTTCAAAACCAAAAAAAAAGTTTGATTGCTCAAATTCCAAAGAAATTAAACTCAGTATTACGTCTATTTTGGACAGCCATGAGAAAAGTCTGTCTGTGTGAGATCTACTTGCCCAATTTATAAATAACATGTGCTAACTGTTTAAAAAACGGTTTACGGAAATATATTCGAACTTATGAATTACTCATAAAAGGATTATGTATTTCGTTGGGAAAAGAAGTTTGGTCTGCTAGAACACGCGAACTCTTCCCTGTACCGATCTTTAGCGAGAAATTCAGTTGACATCAGATATTACGTAATGATGATGAAATAAAGGGAGCGAATCAAATTACAAAATCTCGTGGAATTTCAGCGCTGCCATCATTACAACTTGGCATTCATGTCACAAGCAGGAGTAGTATGAGTACATCAATTCCACGATATCAACTAGAAAAATGAAGTCGACGACAAATGGTTGTTAAAAGCCCACTCATTCCGACACCATAGTTGTCTACGTAAACCATCAATACCCGTAAACCCACATTCAGAGAGAATTGGAGAGACTCAATCTCACCAACTCTGGCACACGAGACAGAACGATATCGTATTAATTACATTCTTGTAACACAATGCATATTATCTCACATGGCATATATTATAGTTTCTTCCAGCTTTCTCTCGAACTGTTGCATACCCATCCACGCACTCTCTCAACGCTCTCCATACTTTCTCCACATTTTTCTAGAGACTTTCCCTTCAGGAGCGGGTTTCTCGTGATGCTTGTGCTGGGAAGAAATGCTTTCACTCTCTCCTCGCGATGGCATTTGCCAACATGTGTTTCTAGGGAGATGCTGCTTTCTCATTTTCTCTCTAGCATCAATGTCTTTACGACGCGAGTCGCTCTTATCAACCTCAACAACTTGTTGTTCCTCACTGGCTCGTTTTTATATCACAATTTACAGTCACTTGTTCAGTTTGAAGCGTCTTTTCTAAAGTGATTTATTAAGTTCTCTTGTTACTCCTACCTCGATTTCGTCGTTTTTATGCAAATCATATATAATCAACAGTTGGGACTAACTCAAGGATGTGGAGTCCTTTCCTGCATTTAGAGTCTACCTGGTGTAGCCCTTATCGAATGTGACGATATTTCAGGCACGACTAACTTCGTCCAAACTTTGTAGTTTCTTCCGTAACTAAAGGGACCGACCGTGAGGGGACTTCTTTCTTGTCACATTAATTTATCAGTTTAGTTGTTCGTAGACAAAGGCAAAAGCTGGATTGAAAGTTTTTATCATTACAATAATACAACTACTAACTAAACTAACACCTATAAACAGCATGAGCTACGTAAGCAACAAACGTTCAGAATCATCACCTTCCAGACGCTCTTTGTAAGTTTTTCCATCGTTTCGATTTGTATTGTTAACCGCTAATCAAACTGGCACCACTTTACATTGTTTAGATCCACTTTACATACATTGTTTTCAATTAATCTTCGGGCTTTCTATACGTGAAAATTAGGAATATATAAAGGAAAAGCAGAACTGCGGTTTTTGTCGTTGTTGCATAATATCATAAAAACATTTTGAGAGCAAACTACGGGAGACGAATACATTTGTTGTTAGCATATTTAGATTATTGGCAAAGATGTAGATACACAAAAACCATAATCTTTGGATAATTGGATATATAAAGGGGTGCATATTGTGTTTATAATCCAGTTTCGGTAGATTGGGCATGTATGGATTAAGTACAACTCATAACCTTTTTTTATAAATTTGTAGGGACGACGAAGACACCACCGAAGATGGAGCGGATGATCGAGGAGACGAGTCGAAACGGAGGTCGAGAAATCTGTCAGAGAAAAAGCGGAGAGACCAGTTTAACGTGCTCATCAATGAACTTTGTTCTATGGTAGCGACGTCAGCTCGAAAAATGGACAAGTCCACCGTCCTCAAGGCGACCATTGCCTTCCTGAAGGTACACAGTGGTAAGTTGATTTTGAGGATTGATTTACCGGAAGTTGGAAACAGATCTCAAAGTTCCAGAAATGCATGTTTGCACTGTTTTGTTTTAGAATTAGCTGTGCAGTCACAGGTTCAAGAAACTCAGGAGGACTGGAAGCCATCATTTTTGTCCAACGAGGAGTTCACTCATCTAATGCTTGAGGTACTGGTTTAGTTTAGCTCGTTTTAAACAGTTTTCCGACTTTTGTTTAATAAGTGTTTTTGACTATTATTTCAGGCGCTCGATGGATTCATCATAGTCATTTCAAGCTGTGGGAAAATTATATACTTATCCGAGAGCATCACATCTCTCCTGGGCTATCTAAGCGTAAGTTCAATTCACTTTCTCGTATCCGTCAACGTCAACAAATATAGGTCACAATGATGACATTCATTCGTCTAAAAATTTGCAGAGTGAATTGGTTAGTGGGCCGAGCACAATTTACGATTACATTCTACAAGAGGAACGAAGCGATTTGTGCGAAATGCTCACAAACCCTTCCGAGGACAAGTACAAAACTCCAGTCTCGATAAAATTGAACTTCCGCGTTGGTGACCTTGAACGATCAAAGGAAAATCAAAAGTATCAACTCGTCAAACTTGTAGGCTACTTCAAGCGATGGATTTCCCCAACAGAATGTAATATTTCATATACGTCAACTAAATTATGGATTAGTATACTATACAATAGACTTCACCTGTGATGATACATTTAAACGGTTTTGAAGGTGGAACAAAGTCCTTGGTCGCCCACTCTACAAACCCAAACTCGGACAGTCGTACTGCGCCCGGATACAGTTGTGTTCTCGTGGCAACGGGCAGACTTCATGTCTGTGACTTATTGCGAGAAATGTCGGTGGTGGTGGACTTGGATAAAAATGAGTTCTCCTCGAGACACTCGCTGGAGTGGAAGTTTTTATTCTTGGATCATCGAGGCCCTCCAATTATTGGTTACTTACCTTTCGAGGTACTTGGCACGTCTGGATATGACTACTATCATGTAGATGACTTGGAGAAAGTCGCTTCGTGTCATGAGACTTGTAAGTGTCCTTATATTACTATATGGTGCAATCCGTGTTGCTATATTCGACGGTTGGACCTAACATTGTCAGTGAGACTTCCTATTTTTGTACCAGTGATGCAACGAGGTGAAGGGACGTCTTGTCATTATCGGTTCTTAACCAAAGGTCAACAATGGATTTGGTTGCAAACTAGATTCTACATCACGTATCACCAGTGGAATTCCAAACCTGAATTTATAGTTTGTACACACCGTGTTGTGAGGTAAGAAGTTATTTGTTAGAGAATCAAATGTTAAGATTTCTGCCGTCATATCTGATTCTCACGTGATATTTATATTTTCAACTATATTTTTACGTAGTTATGCTGACGTAATGAAGGAGTTTCGAGGAGAAGTCTCTCCGTCCACCTTCGAGGAAGTTCCTAGCTCTCAAAGGTCGGGGCCCAGTGTGCCAAAGCAGTCCAAGCTGGATTCCAAAGGAAGTGCAACCCCGTGCCTGAGAATTTCTAAACATAAAAATGTAAAGCAAGCTTTGAATACTTTATTACTGGTCTGTGGTTATTTTGTAATTAATTGCTCCCTTGTCTTTCAGGGCAGCGTAAATTACGGGGAAGCGGATGCAAAGAAGAATCTAGTTGATAAAATGGAACTTCCACCCAAATTTACATCAGCCGCTGGTTCCTGTCACTCCATGAGCGACCAGTTGCAAGAACAATCACGAGTAATTCCGCTAGATGAGAATTTAATGCCTCTCTCTGACAATGTCGACGGTGTAGGATGTGCCAAACCACAGAGTACTCTTCATCCACAACTGCAGGAATTAAAACAATCCCCACATCACGTTTCTGCTGCTTCCTCTCTCGTACCAAGCCCACCCTGCGAACCTTCTGCAATCGCCATTCCTCTAGCTGCGTATAACTCAAAACCTCAAAATCCACCATTTGTCATCGCTAGACCTCAACAAACTGCAGAAGCTGCTTTAGTAGTACCTGTGTTGCATGGTAACCATTATTTCATCATTTGAATATATCCTAAATCATTCGAGACGCAGTTTATCTTTAAAGGTGATCATTTTCTCCAGGTACCTCCGTGACTGCCTCATCGCCATGTGTTTTACAAGAAGAGCTGCTGAAGAAACACGCAGAACTTCAAAGGCAAATTATTGAGCAACAGGAAGAGCTACGACGTGTGTCAGAGCAACTTTTAATGAGTCAATGCGGCTGGAGTCAGGGAGAGGAAGTGATGTTTTCCCAAAACTACAATCAACCATTTCAACCCCAGTCGGAAGCGGATGGAAATCAGGCACAGCAAGCAAGTCTCCCCTACTACTACTAACAATTGAGTACAAAAAGCACGGTCAAGTCGTAATTAAATGTGTGTCAATTTTAGCAACCGTTGATGGTTTACGACGCCTCGAGCGGTGCCCTCAGGAAGTCTTTCCCAGAGCAGACTTTAGAAAGTTATACGGAGAAAAATTAGTTTATTGAAAATCGCATGTACCAAACCAACATAACAATATATGTATACGTATATTTGAGTAAGTCACGGGAAACTATTCTACTACCAAAATGCATGCTGCGAAGTCCGGAATTAACTACTCTAAATTTATTCATGACTTAAGTTAAAATGATAATGTAGGTCAACAGAGACATTTTTTGTTCGTAATTACACTTTTCCAGTGCCGCAAATTATTCGTTTCATTTCCAACATCCAAACGTCAGTTATACTAACCCTCAAACCCGCAAGTTTACAACCCGTTTACAAGTCACATATAGTCTATGAATCTGAAAATTATAATTTTGTTACATGTATTCTTTCCCTAACGTACGTATCTCCACAAACATTATTCTCCTATTTACAAAAAAAATCAATTGTGCGAAAATCATTTTGTGTGACACCGTCATGAATACATATCTCAAATAAAAGTGAAAATCACAGATACGCTTGGCAGTAGTCCGACTTGTCATGCCATTTTCATCATCAATCATGGAGAATATTATGTGTCCAGCAAATTGTCGCAAATCTTCACTACGATGACGAGGCCGATGATTTGGAGGAGGAAGCGTGCATGGAAGGGATATAAGAAGTGAAGCCAGATGTTTTCTTGTCTGCCCTCTCGTCTCGCTCACCACGTACAACACTTCGCGTGTGGATCCACAACACAAAAAACTTATTCGGCACAGCATTGTAAGTAAACCACGGCTCTTCTCTGCCAGGTGACTTTTGTTTGGGCTCACAATCAGTTGCGTGTCACTTGCGTGCGCTGCAGAACGCCTCCAATCCCTCAGCAGTCTGGTGGAGTCAGTGACAATTGCTCCTTTAAATGAACAGTATTACTGCACTTGTGTTGGCTATTAAAACTCCCACTTTTGACTTCGGCTCCAAAAAATATGTCTCTGTGTCTATTCAGTATTTGACTGGTGCCTGGAAGTGCAAAAGTCTACAGTGAACATTAACTATTAGCATTTACATACACTTTATACTTAAAAATGTTGAAATCTCTGGGTGGGATTGGTGAACCACGGTGATGTCGCCACAAACTGTGGAAGCTGAACAGGCAGGTGCACCTGGTGGAAACTGAATCACAAAATTGTCTTGAACTCTGTGTCAACTTCCAACAACTTGAGTAATGTAGTAAAACGATGTTGTTGGCTTACCAGCACTGGAAGCCTTGTTGACTGGTGTGGTCGTGGGACTCCCTCGAGTTTGGTGCTGTAATTCACTACTTAACACGTTGCCAGTGATTGGCCGTCATTGAAAAATACTTTTCTCCGGAACACTTTTTTGTGGCCAAGAACTGTCAATCTGTCCCTTTCAAAGTTTCTCGGCCTCCGGGGGAGAAAGCACCTGCAGAAATCATGAACCTCAAGTCCCCAGCTCATCACACGTTTCCCTTGCGAGAGAGCATGGTGGTTATCTTGGAAGTACTCCGAAACACATGCAAATTATTGACTTATATTCCCATTTTATATGTGCCAAAAATGTTGTTCAGGATTCTTATCAGAATGGTTTTCTTCTTTCCGCAGGTGGAACGAATTGTGTCCGATCTTTCTGTTTTTGTCGACTCATCCGACCTGAACTCACTGCGCGAACTGTGGAGCTACCTCGAGGGGAAATTCTTTTCTCGTCTTGCGCCTTCCTATACTACAGGTAAGGTGCAGGAACTGTGAGCAGTGACCCAGAGATACAAAAACAGAGATATCACATTTAAAATATGTTCCGGTTTTTATAGAAATTTGTAATCAGGCTTTTAGTCTATGAAACGGGCGAACACCTCTTTGTGTACTGATTTAAGCAACATACTTGTGTAGCGGATTGTAATTAGTAATAGGAGTAAACGAAAAACGAAAATATTACTGTTACATAATGCAAGGAAGTTTAAATTTATGTCATCAGGTGTGTGATACGAGGAAGTTGTTCTATGTTTTTTACGAACTTTTCGGTTTGACAAACTTCAAATAGAGTAGCACCAACAACGGGCTAAAGTAAAATCGTTTTTATCTACTAGTAGCATTCCTGTACACATTTTATTCAGATTTGGTAAACCTAAACCAATATAATATTGTAATGATCTAAATATTTGTTTTTATTTTTGATCCCTTGATATTTATTTTGACTAACGTGTCATTTGCAGTGACATGATTTTCAGAGGCCGGCATCCAAGTCGTAGAGATGCAACTTTAAAACTCGCAAACTTCCTAAGAACTTTATATTTCAAATATTTCAAACTTTGTCATAAAATAGAATATTATATGGTTTTATGTCACACACGTTCGCTTGGTGGAAACATTTTTTTTTAAAGTTTCCGTTTCATTTATATTTCCATTGATTTTACGGTTTTACAAAAAACATCGGTTTGAAATGGTGAGACAAGGGAATACTATGCGCACACCGTATATAATGCTTCTTATAAAAATATCAAATGCAATTTTTTTTTTGGTGGACATTCGCCTTAAAAATTCTCAAAACTCGTCAATGATATATAGATGTAGTAGCCATCAATGTAGGGGAAGTCTAGTTGAAAAGAAAACTCCCAATTCCCTAACTGTGTCTCTGTACACATCTTTTTGTTCAATGCGAAATGTTGGCTCGTCATTTATTTTTTTTCTCTCCACATTTTCTTCTCCTTCACTTTCGAAACAAAAAAGCTCACAAGAGTTATGGGTTACAGTTGATCAAATTCTTGTTCCGTTTTCCCTTCGTATTTGCCATTCCCCGATATTCTTTCATGTTCAAAATGAGTTTCGGATATGATACAACACACAGATAGCCAGAAATATGTATTCATGGTCGATTTCCTTTCACGGAAAGAGAGAAAACGAGATCAGGTAAATACATACACGATTTTCAAAGCGATGAGCATATAATATAGAATGGAGGAGCACTCAGAAAGACAAAGAGGAGAGACGGGAACGCGATGATCGATTGTGATGAATTTCTTTATCGTGTTTTCTGACTTCCTATTTGAGAGCCGTAAGAAACGATGAAGAAAGTCATTTTTCTGTACAGATCAACCATTACATGACACACGAGCGTCGAAGTCTACCTTGTAAATATGTGTATATCATATTCTCTTCATTTCTTCCCGTAACTTATTCTTCCTCTTCCTTGTCTTCCATCATCGTTTTCCTTACAATATAGTTTTTTCTCTTTGGGTATCTTTTTCCAGTTGTCAAGAAGTACGAGTTTGGCCTCTACAAGTTCTACCTTATCGAGGCGTTCCGCGCGAATCGCAGGGAGAAAATTGGAGAATTTTTTGAAAAAATGTATGCAGACCTTAACCCATTTCCCGAGTGGAAGGACTGGTTCCGTAAGTTTGTGTAACTTTTTTTTCTTTGTTTCTCTTCGAAACTTTCATTTTATTATTATATCATCATTTGCGTGTGGAGAAGATCACTCTATAGGACATTATATTAGGTTATATGAAACAACGTCGGAAAAGTTTTGAAGTAACGGTTTTATGTCATGTTCGTCTCCACATTTTTGTGTGATCTTTTCCATTTCCAACGTATTATTATTAGCTGGCCATGTGTGCGCATGGATCCTATTTAAAAGTAATAATGTTTCGTGGAGAATTTTTTTATGGGAAATTGTGTCTCTGAAGCTTCTTTTTTCGCTTTTCTCTGTAGTTCATCTCGGTATTTTTGTATTATCAATCAATGCATTTTGAACTCTGTACCATCTTTGGTATATTTCTCATATAAATTTTGTATCTATTTTTTCTCTATGGTCCCCCTGTGCAGTTCTCTCGCATCTCAAGAATCCGGAGGACTATCCGCCAACCGCGAGTTACACGAATCGGAGCTACCGTGAAGCCTTCTTTGTGTCGATACGCAACTTCTTGAATGTGATCTATCATAGGACATGGCCAGTGTCGGAAGTTTGTCCAAAGAATCCATACTCTGTCGAGATCATGGATGACTTCTTCTCCATTGCTCAGCCCAAATAGCATTAGGAGCGAGTCTGTGAGAGGAGCAACCTGGACCAAAGCCCAAGCAATGCGTATCCTTGTACTGTCTTCCAGAGGACGATCTCAAGAAGAAATACATGGATATATCTTTGCAGTAGTTGTGACTTTGTCCCTCTTTTCCACTTTCTCTCTCTCTCAGACTTGAAAGCACAAGCGACTTGCACTTGATTTGCAGGAAAGGATCTTAGGATAAAGTCATTGTTCACAATGCCCCGACTTTGGACTTCGATGTCAAAGGGTTGTCCCACTTGATCCTTCAAAGAGTTGCTAATTGCTCACGCGTCTTCAGCTAGACGTGCACTTAAGCCAAAAATATATATTGCAATTTGAGCAACTTCAAAAGTCAACCACTTTCCTCTTGTGCACATACATAAATGCCAGCTTGTTCCTAAACGTGAAGATTGGAATCAGAGCAACTTGCCATGCCAAATCACATTGCTTCGTGTCAAATGAAGCACTCAGCACGAGTATGTACTGATCAAGTGTTATGAATGGGTGAAAGTTAAAAAAACGGCATATTTATGTGCCAGCGACTACTCAAATTTTTGTACATATATTTGATAAGATTCGTCGCTCATGTAGCCGTGTTGAGACACGACAAGGAATGTGAACGATTTTCTCATTCATTCCCATTTTGTACGAGAAACAAATAATTCCAATGCATTCACAATATACTCCTCTGCGAACGGAAATTCTCTCACAACTGCAAAATCGTGGTTGGTGAAGTACTCTTACAAGTAACGGAAACGTTGAGATGTGTTGTTGTTTTAACTTTTCAACAAAAAAAAATGCAACCTTCATTTTGAATGCAAAAAGCGCTTACACTGTAAGGAAAATGTAATAAAGAAAGTTTTTAAAAGTTCTGGCTCAGTATCCTTATTTACGTTAACTCAAGATTGAACAGTATATGATGCGTCCAGGTCCAGGATTGACGATTTTCATTGAAAACAAGTCGATGAATGGTGTTTCAACATGGAAGAAGAAGAGTCCGAGGCGGAAAAGTCCCGAGGAGAGTTGCGGGAAACGAATTACGCCAGAAAGCACTGATGATAACAATATTTGCATCGCATCATGTAGCATCATTTTATTCAATTTATCTTGCAACGGTTCAAATACAGTTTAATGAGAAACTTGCTGAACAACAAAACAATTAAATACTCATTTCTGTATATGCATAATATATAAATATTTACGTATATACCGTGTACCTCTAACATTTGATAATCATTGCTCACGTATCTTGGCTTCTGAAGAACGAAATATGTGGCACGCACACACATTTACATATAATTGATTACATAATCACCACCACCACACACATGTGCTACATCATGAATTTTCATTTGGTTATTGTCCAAGACAAGCATAGTATATCATCAACGCTTTCTCCTTTTTGACTGTGTGTGGGGAAAGTCAAACCAAAGCGAATAATAATAATAATAATAATAATAATAATAATAATAATAATACATCCTTCTTAGAAAGAATTACCAAACAATTGAGATGGCAAAGCAAAAGGGTAAACTGGCCTACACAACATTTCCTGACGATGAACGTACATCATAATCCACACAACAAACATGTATCATTTGCTCAAAACACAACACCAGTA
Source organism: Alloscopus bannaensis (assembly GCA_027743745.1). Classification (NCBI taxonomy): domain Eukaryota; kingdom Metazoa; phylum Arthropoda; class Collembola; order Entomobryomorpha; family Entomobryidae; genus Alloscopus; species Alloscopus bannaensis. The sequence continues at coordinate 58,168 of JAHZMW010003881.1, forward strand.
GTTTCTCTCTCTCTCTCTCTCTCTCTTTGTCTCTTGTCGGCAGTCAATTTTCACCAATCCACATTAACTTTATCCTACGAAAGGAATCCTCGATCCTGCTAATTTTTTCATTTTTTTTTGCTTGGGAGAGAGAGAAATTATAAACTCTTGACATTCATACTCATTTTGAGGCAAACACAAAAACGATACGAAAACAACTACGTATTTTATTGGCGTGAAAAATATGACTAGTCTGGTTTTCTCTGCTCACAACTTTCATATGTATCACTCCTAGCATATGTGTGTATTTATGTATGTATATAATATGTATCAAACAATTAGCTTATTTTTCTCTCTTAAATACGTACAACTTCATTATAGTTTACAGCAGTTCCATGATTTGATGTCCTTATTACGATAAGAAATATTAATATGTACGGGTGAGTGTGTGTGTTGAATTGTCGCTGAGGTTCTTGGTTTGTTTGATTGTCTATTGCTCTCTATACATAACATCAATTACATATTTACAGAGATTTCCCTCCTCAACCCTTTCATCTTTCTTTCGAAACACAACTTACATGACCACCTCCATTGTATACTCCTTGTGTGTATAGATTTTTTATATATATACCTAAGTATAGTCGATTTGGGTAAGAGAGGGGTAATAGGTTGAGAATATATACTTTATCTTATTTCTCTCCCGTTTTGTTACAACTACCGCAAACGTTCATGTTTTCCACTTCCTCTTTCATCAGAGTGAATGCGCGCTAGCTCATACGCTACAAAAATTCGATGCTCATTGCAAATGGATGACTTTTTTTTAACTGTACAGAGTACTCATCTATTTTTTGTATACTTTTAACGTCAACGCGACAACAGTCCTATTGACAAGCTGGACTTTAAGCCCGAAGTGCCTACAGTCTATACATTTATAGTATTCAATTAGTCAAACTCTCCTTTACCTCAGGATTGACTTTGTAAAATATGATTTCCATTCTTTGACTCATTGGTGGTGGTGGTGAGTTATTGGGAATTTTTCTTTAATCTTGGCTGCATCTATGTTTCACATCAAGCACCTAAATATATACTTACATATTTGTGTGGTGGTGCTGTATGGATACCTGTACACCTGATTTATGTATTGGCTTTTTGGAAGAACACCGAAAAGAAGGAGAAAAATCAAGGAAAGTGAGTGCTACCGGTTTACAACACCTTTTGTCAATCTCGTCTCCCTCAGCATATTGCGCATTGTCTACGGATTTGTGTAGAAAATCAAAAGGAATTTTACACTTTACACATGTATCGCTATACCCGAATGGTTTGAGTTTGCCTTTACAGAGATCCATAAATCTTTCGTCTCTCACACTAATGTAGCAACAGTCAATCAGTCCTCGAGTCTGTACAAAAAGCATTATTATTTCAGGGTGATCATCAGAAGCAGACAATCGTGATGACAGTGGAGAAATAATAAAACCGTATGAGTTCCAATAACCACGCTTTTTGTAGGAACGCACATTGTACAGCACAACATGTATAATCTTTAACAAGTTAACATTATATAGTTTACTCTGTGGTAAGATAAAAAAGCTCATGGAAACATTGTAGAGTTTGATAAGCTAATACAGTACCTACAAAACTTACCATCATTTCCTGTAAGTGTACACGAGTTTATTATAAATGTCGAGCATTTTGTTTCGTTTGCTTCATCCCTGAAATCTATTTCGTCCTATTCCCAATTCTCCCCGGCTCTTTCTTGGTGATGCCGTCAGTACTGCTCTGGTTCAAGAGTCACCACAAAGCTTATCACAAAATCCATATCAATCTATCATCGACTCTATAATTCCTCTCGTCATTGTTACAGCTAATTGTCAGTGAAGAGGAGTTTTTCATGGGGATTAAACCGATTTCGTTGTGATGATTACTCCGACCGTTTTTTTTTCAGAGCTGGCTACAAATTTGATTTTGGCAATTTATGAAATCGCCACTCTAAAGCTGGGCAAAAAGATGAAAATGAAAGCTCACATTATCACTCTTACAATTTTGTCGCTCTCTGTTTCTTTTGTGTGTGGGGCTACAACAAAGGAGTTTCTACATCTCTACACAATTCTCTAATTCCACTCAACTAGCAGAGGAATTATTTTTAAACAATTTATGGATGGAGAAAGTGAGAGGAAAGGGTTTCTCTTCATTACAAAACCCTACCCTCATAAAGCTGTATTTTAGTTATAAATGGAAAGCAACCGTATTTTGGTTTACTTTTTTACCAGCAAAGTAAATTTGGAACACGAGAAATCGGATCACATCAATGATTGACGATTTCATAGAGACTAATCCAGAGGTTCGTGGTGAACCATCTTTTGTAAACCTGTATATCACGACAGTGATGTGACGGAGTCATTATTTACATAGCGTCAATGCTACTCGTAATGACATTCTCCTGAGGTCGTGGTGGTGGCTCCATGGGCAACGTCGTTGTCGGCGATGACGACTGCTGTTGGGGCTGTTGTTGCTGAAGCTGTTGAGAGGGTTGAGCCACTGGCCGAATAGGGGGCTCCGGTGGGGGTGGGAAGGGTTGTTGTTGGCCGTAATCGTTATTGCTGAATTGTTTACACTTGTAGCAAAAAACTTTGTTCAGGACGCTCTTGAATGCTTCACGGAAATCTCGGTTGAAGTACGCGTAAATGATTGGGTTCAGGGATGAATTGAAGTAACCAATCCAAAATACCACCACCACCTAGTAAAGGACACGGGAAAATTATTTTCTCTCAACTTCTCTCACATGTGTGCGCCGAGAGGAAAGGAAACAACTTGAAACACTAAATTGTGGAAAGGAGAAAGTTGTTTTTCACTTTCCTCCTTCTACCGTAGTCACCTGTAGAGAAGACGAAGGAAAAAGGATTTCTCAGAGGAAAGTTAGATAATTTCTTGTTTTTTACTTCATCCTCCACCATGTATGCAATCAACTCAACTTTTACACTTGCTCAAACGTGTACAACGCTACTAACATCACCACCAACACCGCTGCAGCAGAGAGGCGGCTGAAAGAGTTTTTTTGCATGCACCAGCTTTTTCTTCCGCTTTCTCTAATCAGACTTGCATGTTTCCGTGATAAAGGAAGAAATAAGTGGAAGAAAGAGTTGCTTTTTCTCTCATCTTGTGTTGACTTTAATTCAGAGATGTGTACAAAAAACAGAAGTTCGCATTCAATACGTATTTATTAACTGGAAGACGCTGGTGATTCGACTTTGTGTTCGAAACAAACTCCCACACGTACAGAAATAATCTTTGAGAGCCTTCTGTGAAAATCGACTTTCATTTGCCCTTCCGGGAGCGATTAGTTAAAGACTGTTTTTCTTCTAGTTTTCCTTCCACACGACTGTCGTCACAGAAATTAGGTCATGAAAAGTGTGGCCTCTGAAAAATTTCTTTTGAACAAAGCTCTTTGCAACTGTTGCTATATAATGACACATCAACTTAAGCTAAAAATGCAATATACCGCCATATATTTTATGTGACAATATTTCTCAGGTGAAAGCATCTTTCTGTAGAGAAGCAACTTCCGTCGTCTTTTCTCCACTATCAGAGTCGTTTTTAAACATGACCTGGAGATTGTTTAGAACGACAAGGGCTTTATTAAAACAGCATAAAGGAGATTCCTTCTTTGCATTAAGTACACATTTTTCAGCATTCGTTATCCTTTCTTTGTCGTGTGTGAATTGGCTCAAGAGTGCAAAAAAGGTCAAAAGTTTGTGTTAAAATATATTTTGTCCTGAACACTTCTCTGCTACCTACAATAAACGTCGTGTTTTTTTAAAAAGTAATGATAAATACGGTTGATGCAGGTGGCTCAGAGTAATCCACAATTCATCATCATTTCAAAATTATAAGTATTCTTTTATCGTGAGACGCATACTTACCACCCAGTCTGGTGTGGGACACTCTTGGTGACCACAGAGGGACGTTACCAAATACCAAGTAAAAAATGGAAGCCAGCATAAGATGAATACTCCCATGATAATTCCCAACGTTCTGGCAGCCTTGTGTTCACGTTTCATGCTTTGCACTGTAACAGAAAGAGAAGAAAAAGAAACATTTATGAGTGTCACATTCCCACCACTATGCACTACCTTCTCACTAAATCGTTTTACTTATTCTCTCCCGTATTTCTGCCGTGAGAACACGAAGCACCGTTTTCTTTTGTCTCGTAAGGTGTCCCAAAGTAGTTATAAGCCAATGAACAATTTTCTTCTTCATTCTATTCTTTCCCGTTGGAAATAAGCTGTTTACCACCACTTCCCGGCAGGAGCTTACGAAAGAAAGAATTCATACGCAACACAAGCGCCAAGCGTTTCAAGCAGATAGAGGAAACATGAAAAATACACGGAAACGTCGGCTTCCATATTATAAGCGTTTTTATTATACGTCGTGATTTCCAAAGGTTGTTGAGCATGTTTTCTCCCAGTATGCAGATGCACGCATTTTTTTAAAGCGTCTAGCCAGCAGGAGACTTTCCCCAAGCTACTTTGAAAGTCTCCTCGTACCCCCCATATTCTGTGAGTAGGATTAACTCAGAAACCGGTTACGCTCAACTTTCCCATAATATCTTATTCGCCCTTCGAAAAACGTCAAGGGCCACGCATTATCCCTCCTAATATCAAGGCACAAGGGACACGAACGTGCACAGAACTACGCTGCTTGGTCTTTCTAGACCTTTCTCTTTGAGACTAAGTTTTAAAAACGGTGTTATTATACGTGTTAGAAGAAAATGAGCTTCTTGAATTTTTTTCGACTTTCCTTTCTTTTATATGAGATTATACTGTCTTGCTGAAATAGACAAAATAGCAAGCAGGACGCATGAGGCCGTATATAAAGGGCCGTAACTGTATTGATGTTGAGGATTGTCGCGAATCAAGAAGTCGTTTTGATCCCTTCTCAGGCACACCCTTCGTGTTCCCTTTGGACAGTAAAGTACCTTAACAGAATAAAAAATTTACAGCCTCCGCTCGTCGTCGCGACACTTTCCCATGTGAATTCTACACCATCGATAATAATACCGATGTATTATTCTGAGAGACTTAAAGAAATATAAAGAAATCTGAAGAAGACAGACAACTTTTTGCAAATAATTTTCCCTCCAGCACCATCACAATCCTCCATGAGAAAGCTTATTACATCATTTTCTCGCATTACAACGCTCCCATATGCCCCCAAAATAGTATGCTCTTGTGGACATATGGCTGCACTCCGAAATACTCTAAAATTGTTTAATTAATACCCGGTGTTGATTTTCTTAAATGCTTCTCTAATTTTCATTTCCTGAACAAAGTCTTATTACTGCACAGATATTTTCTTAATGTGTGCGTAGCGTTTTGCGTGCGAGCTTCGGAGTGTCAAGCACAAGCAATATAATTGGGATGAAGCCATATTTATTAAGCGGCTCACATAGTTAGATACCTAGATGAGGGAGAGACAGTACTACAGGCTTTTACAAAAAATGCAACATGTAATTAAGAAAGAGTGTGCTGGGGTTGCAGCTAAAAATATCTGCTCACACCTACATATAAAGTGTCCGTATCTTCCGTAGCTTACTACTTGCATCAAAATATGCTTTCGTTGGACTCCTCTTGTTTTACAAAGAGGCTTTCACCAAGGAACGAAACTTTTCCCTATCTCCTTTCCTCAACAAGCTCAGAGAGGGGTCTGCTCTGTCCTCGCGTAGAGTAACTAAGAAGTCTCCCACTTGGAAAGAGATTAAGATTAATTACACTCAAGATGCTACTTTCGCATGAAGGTCCTCATCCCTCTGTAAAAGCTCTCCTGGCTTTCTTAGACAACGCTCACACACAAACAGGCGAAGCATGTATTTGGAAGAAGTGTATGTATGTTTCTACGTATTTCGGAGGACACCGGGAAAATTAATGCATTTAATAGTGGGCTACGAACCCGAACAAGAGGGAGACAGTCTGTTGTCAAGGTTAGGTTCACACAAGACGTTCCCAGGTAGAGGGATTTGAAACGACGAGTCTTTTCACTTACAGGCTTCCCATACTGCTGCTCACTTCAGTGGCAGTTGTCCCCTGGTTTTTGTGACTAAATGCACTCTAATTCTTTGCCTCTTACCCTTTATATTTCTGTCAGATTTTTTTTGGCCATTTACCCCAAATAAGTGTGGCTTTCTTCTTGTATATGTCAACCATATATACAAATGATTATATAGCATCCACAAAGAGAAAAGAAGCTTGGAAGAAATGAATTGAGACAATGGAGTGACAGTGATGCACGTGTGTGCATTTTCCTAATCATGATAAATTGAGTGCAGTTAATCAAGCGTGAATAGGGACGAGCATCTAGTTGTTAACACTGATCCAAACATCGTTCGTAAGACAAATGCGAAAGAATTCATCTCGTCATCATCTTGGCTCCAGTGGATTGACCCCGAACATTTATATGACAGAAATTCATTTGCTCACGTGTGAGGAATGTGAGAACAAAGCAAGCAAAACAAAATTAATGCCGTTTTGTACTTCTGGAGAAGACTTGTGTTTTGGCTTACAAATTGAGATTTTTTTATCTACAAACAGCACTTCGTCTGCACTTTCTCTGGGTTCGGTGACAACAAGGAGAGATTTTCAAAGTTGTTTAGATAAGAAAAGACACATGCACAAGTTTTGCATGTACATTGTACAAGATGAGCATGTTTTTAGTTGTACGCATATGCCTACAACTTTGCAAACTGCTTTATTCTACATCCGAAGTTAAGTATTTGTAGATTCCACTTTCTTTACACACGCCGTGCAACAAAAACCACGATGTCATATCATGGTGTAAAATATCTCCGCGTTTTTCCTCTGTGTCGGCAAATAGTGAAGTGAGAATGTTGTTCCTTTTGTCACTTTGAACTTTATTGTCACAGTTGTGTGTAATCATCATCATCATGACAATAAAAAGAATCTTTTCCTTCTTGATCCTTTTTCATTACGACTTCTCTTCCTCACACAATGTGTAGATGCATTTCGTGGGAACCGGAAAACTTCCGGCGCTCAATTCCCGGC
>JAHZMW010003882.1:0-14931 GCA_027743745.1 Alloscopus bannaensis
TTCATTTTTCTTGAATTTAGTGGCACAGAAAAATGTAGATCTAACGTGTACCGAAACAGTATTATCGACTCTAGTTGTAAGATGGTATGTCCTGTTGACTTCGGCTTCTGTGGAAGCTAAATAAAGGAAAAGGAAGCTATCAATTAAATGCAAAATTGGATTTTCAGCCACTGTCAGTCTCAGCTTTTTTACTGTTCTTCCTTGAATGTCAATCTTGACGTTTCGTATTGGAATACCTTTAACTCAAGGTCAGTCTTGAGTGGGGTGGAGTAAGAAAAGAGAGCAATAGGTTCGTTGTTTACTATACTACGATGTGCAGCAAAAAAATTCGCCAGAAAAAATTGAGCAAGAGAATGAGTGTATGGCAATCCGCACCGGGTGGTGAAAACACGTAAAATCTTTTGTTCCTTGTTCGTTAAATACCAATGCGTGCGCGTCAGAGGAAAAGCTATGAAAAAAGATTATTCATGATGAGAGAAAGGTGCATTAGAGGAAATAGCGAATGTCTCCCATGTTTATTCGAAGGCTTTTCACAAGAAGACAACTCCAGTGAAAACCGTCGAAATGTAGTGGAATAATAATCCATTGAGATGGTCCTCTCGGTCTATGGTTAATGACTGTGTATACTGGAGTCTTTCACTTCTCGTTGTGTAACAGCCCACTCGTTCCAGAGTTTCGGCACGGCGCACACGGAGTGGATACGATATAATGAAAGCGAGCTTTGGCACTTACGACTTACCTATTATTTGTAGCCTTGCTTTGAATTACTCAGCGTTGAGGAAACCGAAAAGAACTGGGTGTAGCTGTGAATTTTTTTCCTTGTACACGTTTTTCTCTTTCTGTCTCACACACAGCGTTAAAGTAGACGTGTGTGTGTGTAGCACACCCTGCAAAGGGGGAAAAGATAATAAGTCAATGTTCCGCCGAGACAAGCGACATTCATCTATGTGAAAGGACAACTCCTACCTACCACATCCACTTTATTTAATTGCAAATGATAGTTCTTTTTTTGTCCTTATCCTTTTGTATCTCATCACATTTCGCAGACCTAATATCCCACCTTGTGGCGATTCTCTTTTTTTCTGTGGAGCTTGGTTGAGACAACTTTCACCGAACGCAGACTGTCATTTTGTGAAATAGGTTCTCTGCCACCACCACCACCATTGCAACGTGTTGTCATTCGGTGTAGTGTAAATAAATGTACTTGCAGCCCAATTATTTACGCTTGTGTGTCAGAAGTGTAATAATGAAACATGAAGTTGGACCACACAGAAGTGTAGGAAAAGATCGAATTCGTTGTCGCACCGGTCACAGTAGTGTGTGGTAGTGAGAGTTTAACCGAGCCCATTTCATGTGGATATGGGACCGCATCAGTGAGTGTGAGAGAGTTCACCCATTTGCCAATATGAGTAGTCTCAGTAGTCAGCTCTCGAGTTGTGGGAGGACACTTACTTGAGATGAAGGACTTTTCATTTTTGTCTCCATCCGTCACCCTGAAAGTCGGTCACTCATACATAGCACCATTGCAATTTCACTCTGTCATGCCCGCAACGATGTACCTTAGGGTTGAGTAAGGTGAAGTAATAAACTGCGACTTCCCACTCGCCATATTATGTGAATACTCTTATATGCAGTGTTACAAGTAGATTGAAAGAGGAAAAAATATTGACAAAAGGGTTGTCTTGAATGTACTTTCAGAGGGGATCCCGTGCTTTTAGACACAGTCCGCCTCCGAAATAATGAAGTAGACCTTGTTTCGCACTCACACTTAGTCAGGCTCGAGCTTTTATGTATTACGGTGTGGAAAGGAGTAGCTCACACACACGGCACCCATTATTATTTTCACATGCACGAAGTGTGCTCTCTTGCACGAACCTAAGTGTTGCAAATAGTGTCTTTTTTCATCCTGTGGGTCCTGTACGTTTGTGTGATGTCTTTCACTGTGTGTGAAAGTGAGTAGTGAAATGTAGTGCGGAGCACGCTCACTGCTCTCTCGACAACATATCGACGATCTCGGTTCGTTGCTTGCCACAAGAGTCAGCTCATCTTTCAAATTCACTCACTGAACTACAAGTTGATATGCCTCCTTTTTCGTTTTTGCTTCGTTGCTACCTCATCTAGTATGAAAAGAGAAAGCTGGATGATGTGTCGGTTCGGGTTCTCCGTTGGATTCTCGCCATCTCACGCAATGTATACGGAAAAAAATAAACCTATACTCTTCTCGCGTGCGTGCCCATGTCTCCCACTGCTCTAGTATCATCTTTTTTAGTTTGCTGTGTTGTATGGGTAAAACTTTGAACTTAAACATTTTAAAAGAAGATGAACAATAGCGTTGCAGTTCCAAAGTCTTTTTGTCGAGAAGCGAGGTTTAAATTGGGTATCATATCTTGGTCCGTTAGCCTATGAAATTATGGTTGTCACGTTTTATACACACTATTACTCTTTCGGATAGCTCTGCGAGCGACTGAGGAAGTTATCGGAAGTCGATAGTGTTGCATGGAACCATTCTGTAGAAAAGTGTTGGGAAAGCCGATAATTGCATAGGAATCTGATCATGAGGAAGGGGGCAAAAGTTAAAAGCAGGCAAGATTATTAGGGAGTCAAGATTGATTTCATGTGTTAGTTGAGAGTTGGAGGGTTCAGTTCAGAGCGTAGCTACTGGCTTAAAAAGCTCATGAGTTTCACGAGTCTTCCATGCCACAACTATTATACAAGGGGTAGATTCTAGAGATTCTCTAGTGCAGGGTATTTCCAAAGACTTACAAATATACCTTAGGCATTCCGTAGTTCATTGTTTGGTACGAGACTCGTGTAGCCTTTTCCCAGCATTTTTTCTCTGCTTGAGAACATTCAAGTGCCTCTGGTCTGCTTTTCATAAAGTTGAGCTTGAGCCCCTCTCCTAGAGGCTATCGTAGGAAATGAAGCTCAGAAATCACAAGAAACTGTACAAAGCGGATAGGTAAAAGTATTCAAGATTGACTCCGTAACGTTGAGTCGCACCGTCGCCTTCCAATACTGCAGACTCTGCAGTAGTTGCTACAATTTCCTCACGTGCAAAAAAGCTCATGTAGAGAGAAAGTCTGTTCGCCTCGCTTTTATAGGAATAGAGCAGGAAAAAAGTGTTGGATTCGTACGTTGGATGGAAACAACTGTAATGACGACCAGTCGGCATTATTTGTTTCTCAATTTTCCTCTTGTGTGTGTCTCTCACTTTCTCTCGTTTTCCTCTTGTGCATACAACACTTCACCATCATCATCGTGATCAACACCGTCACCGCCATCAACCTCATGCTAGGCTTTCTCATCATACCTTGAAATCTACAGTAATGGTCGTTGTGGAAAACGGCGACAGCGAAAGAAAGATGGAGAGAGAAAAGTAGAGAGTGGCGTGGGTTCTCTTTCTCTTTAGATAGGAAATGGATGGAGATATGTACCAAGGGCATCGGCACCACTACACAAAGCATACACACCTCTCACGGAGAAAAAAAACTAAATACAAAAAGAGCAGCGCGTGTGGAGAGTGAAAAGGAGTGTATGTGGTGAATATATGTCGAGAGAGTGAGAGTGAAGCTTTGTGCAGAGCTCCGCTAACTAGGCGTCGTCAACAGCAACTTGGAGCATATGAGCCTTTGTGAAAGCCATGCCGTTCCGACGCCCAACATATAGTCAAAGAGACTCCTTTTGTGAAAGGGAAAAACCTTCCATCCGTTCCACTCTCACCATCATGTTATTACAGGGGAAAGCCAAGGACATGTTTTTATCTTGTAGTGTAATATTGTGATTCATGTTTTTATGCCTATGCATGTTATGATGTTTTCTCCTCTTTTCAGTTACGACTCTCTCGTCCGATGCGAAGGCAAAGAGAGAAAGAGTGGAGCATAATATAAAATTGTGCTGAGGAAAGTCGGATTCCATAAAGAGATAAAAGGAGAGGAGTGAGAGAGCGTACATGCGGGCATGAGAGAGAAAGAGTGAGCAAAAGAGAATGGAATACTTTTTCAGCTATTTCTTCTTCCTCTTATTGCAGCATGTTTTATCGTCGCGAGGTGCTGATATTGTGTTATGTGTATACTCTATTTGCGACGAATATTATAAGCTTGGATGAACCAACGGCACGCAAAACAACCATACAATATGTATGTTTTCTTTTTCTAGTGAAAGGAAACTTGGAAGTGTGGGAGCAGCAAGGCTTCATATATAACATACATACCACTTGGTTTGGCTTTCTCCACGAGAAGTGGAAAAGAGTGCCTCTACTTCACTACACCCAATATACGTACTCACGTTTCCACGTGTGTGCGAGCGCGAGCTGAGTATCTGGAAATCATTTGTGATACTTGCTTTTGCCTTCCAGCTAGATGCTCCTCATTCGTTTCAAAGCCCACTTTTTCGAGGAGAGAGAAAGAGTAACCAGTCACCAGTGGCAATGGGAGTAGTCGTAATAATGGTAGAAAAAAGAAGGGCTCATGGAAGGAAAAGTTTGTGTGCGAGTGCCGCTATCACTGATTTTTTCTTCTCGTTTTTTGATAGAACTCCTGCAGACTGGAGCGAGAACACAAAGAAAACAAGGGAAAGTGGAAGCATATAAGCACTTTCTCCTCCGATAGGGACATGTACACGAAACGTAAAGTGAGTTTGATATGGGAGAACTATACCCTTCTGCTTGTCGTTTCGTTTGCTGCATGCGAATCCAGTGTTTGATCATGATGATGATGGAAACTCCCACTTCACTTTCATTTCCCGGTTCGTCCTCATCTCCTTGGTGGCAGGCAGAAGGACGCGCGAACCGAGCACACGAATGTGTACACTGTACATATTCACATTCACCTCACTCGTTGGTAGGCCCGACTGTCTGACTGTTCCCTATTTTTCTACCACCGCACTCACACATATGTACATTCATAATATATTCTCGCAGAGAAAATGGCTCAAGTTGCGAGAAAAAGATGAAATGAAATGAGATGAAGTGAGACTCGGCGACTCACCCATTTCCAGTGAGCGAGAGAGCGTGTGTGTCTGACTATGAGAGAGAGAGAAAGAAAAAAAGACAGTGAGCGCTTCCACTCTACTAGTGTGGGTTCCGAGTTTTCTTCCTCAAACTCTCCCCTTCTTTTACGTTTCTCGGCTTGGTTTCCCCATTTTGCTGTACATGGAGAGATAATAAGAGCCCCACTTCGTTTTCATTTTCCTTCAGTCTCTTTTTCTTTCGTCTCAGCGAGAATCTTTGGGTCTGGGGTTTTTTGTCGTTATCCCTTGCGAGAGAGTGCAGTGAGAGGATGAAGAAAGCAGGAGGCAAGAGGAATGGAACAAGTTGTGAGTATTCTGCTGATTACGAAGTCTACTGCATGTGTTCTCCCTCACTTCAACATAACTTCGCTAACTATAAATTCTTACAACAAAAGCTGGATTGTCTTTTTCATATGAGGCGTCAGGCAGTTTTGGTGTTGTCAGGAATAAAGCTTCGTCTCACACGTATGAGGGGAGGGGGAGCATATCCTTTTCCGTCGAACTTTCTCCTTGCATGTCGTTAGGTGCATTTCATGTCATGCATTGAAGAAAGTTTGTTGCAGCGGTTTACTTGCAGAGAGGACGCAAACCCTTTACTTAAATGTTTCGCAAAGGTAGCAGTAAGGGAAGATGCCGGAAAATTTCCGGTTTCGATTCCACAACTGTCTTCAGCTCCACATACCTACTCTTTGTGGAGAATTTATTCATTATTCCAGCTTGTCAATCTCTGATCTGTCTTGTTATTGTTGAAAATTTACTTCGGTCTTTACTCAAGGTCGTAAGGATAATTACTATATTTTAAAGTTTGTATGAATGTATGAACTTCTTGCATTCAAATTAGCAGGCTTAATTGCATTCAAGATTTCACCGTACCCCCTTATCCCGTGGTTTTGAAGCTTCTGTTGGTATGTGGTTGTATATACATGTTTATTCTGATTCCCTCTGCTGTCATTGCGACTCAGACACGCTTGCCAATTCTCAAAGATCAAAAGCCTTACTAATCACATTCACCGAGACATTCAGTGTGTTGCGGCAAGGGTCTTCAATTTTGTTGGAATGAGTTGGAGCATACACCCAGTTTTCAGAGTCGATGTCGTTTTTGTTCAAGAGTCTCAGGTTTGACGGGGACAAGCTGCAAGGAAAATGAATTGTGTGGTCGGAAAGAGAGTAGCAATAAAATGGTAATCATCCGTGCTGGAGAAGAGAGCACTCCTCTTTATTATTAGAATGGAAAAGTGGATTTGTCCTCGAGGAGATACGCAACCCTGACAGTTAATATATAGCAGTCAGAACAGCACGGGAAAATTCAAGGCAACAGAATACACACAAGCTCACAACAACCACCACCACACCCGGGTCTGGTGTAGGTGAAGGGAGCAAAAAAGGAGAGAAAATGAGAAAGGGGCACACATACACAGGCGATACAGAAAGAAACGATGTTACTCTCGAGCATGGATCATGATAAGAAGAGAACGCACACTGAAAAGCAGGCGACTCCGTCAACTTTTCGGTTTTTCTAGGGTGAGTGATGACAGCGAGAGGAGTACACGATGCTGATATTGAAAGGGCTTCCAGTTAATTGTGGACAGGAAAAGAGTAATGCCAACACCAGAGAGATGTGCACACACCGCATGTTGGAACACGGCACTAAGTCACAAACAGACACGCTATACGTTTTGTATGTTTATACATAGATGCGCCAGTACATCACATGAAGACACCACGGACATACGACTTTTGGAAGGAAGTAGTGAGTAGAGCTGTTGGGCGGGTAGGGGTTGCAGGAAACGTAAAAGTGCTCACGTATTTTCATTCATGTAGATATTTTTTCAGATATTTTCAGTAAAAGAGAGAGCGAGGAAAAGTTTCATTTTAAGCAAAAAGCTCATGAACCACGTACCACGTATAAGATACTACGCTATTTTATGATACGGATTTTACTGTTCCGCCATGAGTACCCTTATATGTTTTAGGAGCTTACTACTAGTATTTCAGCAGTATGTGGGATTTTCCAAGTTGAAGTTGAACATGATAACCACACTGCACCCACAACCTGGCGTTAGCGTGATTGTAGCGAAGCAGGGAAAAGCTGTCACCAGGAAAATGCTTCGTTGCCCGTTTCAAGAAACCGGGAGAGACAGTCTGATGGGCAGAATTGGACAGGGGCGATGCAACGAAATGTTTCAGTTTGGTCTTTCTCCGTCTTCGGTTCCATTCGAAATTGTAATAAACATATTGTTTGCTTCTCCTTTTCTCTTTAGTTTCTTGCTCAACTGTTATCAAGCCTGTTGTGGAATTCTTACGATATAGTAGTTAGGAAATAATTTTGAAGTACACTTTGCCGATTGGGAAGTACGCTTCAAGTAAGGTACATTTACGGTGCTGGACACGAATACATGTACATACATCAAATTTGTTAGCAGCTGTGCTCCGAAACGAAACGAGGTTATATCAATACAGGGTGGAACAGATTGACAAGGAAGACGGGCCAACGTTTATACAGGGATTCGCAATATTTTTATTTGCAAGACGGGTATCTTGGAACGTACATTAAGTTCGTGCACAAACAGAGTAGAGAACGTGATCGGGTAGATCTCTGAAATATGTGAAATGTCACAGAGAAAACTGGTGAATTTCAGTAAGAAAAAATTTATGCACATATTGATGGTCGATTTGGTCTTGGTGAGAGAGGCACATTCAAAGTGGTAGTGGTAGTAGCACTTTCCTTCAAGTACACGACGAAAATGACATTCATGACAAGTATGCATGGAAGTGATGATGTCCATGCTTTCTCCTTTCTTGTCTCTCGTCTATCCTTCACCCTATTATCTCCAGTAGGAGAGCTCAGTGTAGGCAGACACGGTCTCGATGGTTCGAACAACTGGATGGGATTTGACAGTTTTTCCATTTTCACCCATCAACACTTTCACTTGCAGCATTTCTAAAGCCTGGAAACGATTTCATGCTGGCGTTTCGATATTTCCAAGAGATGATCGACGAAAGTGTAGAGACATTTTTATCAGCGTCAAGGCGTCAATTCTGCCTCCATAGCAGAGAAAGCAGATATAAGTTGTATACAATGCACTGTATAACTTTTAACTATATTAGTTGATTATTTCTTTTCAATACGCAATTACATGCATCAAGAAATAATATCTTGTTTGTGAACAAAGGAAATAAAACGGCCCCGCATTTCCTTAATTTCTTCTGCGGCTAGAAACCATTCGTACCACTAAAGTGTAATTTAGGAATGCTTGTTTTTATTTATGAACGACTAATAATGCGTACACTTGTATTTTCCGAAAAGTGTAAAGGGTAAAATCTCCGAAAAGCATTTTGCAATATCAATGGGTGACTAAACCAGACACACCAAACGAAAATAGGTATAGAGTAAATGAGGAAGATTAAAAGAAGCTCAATTCGAGATTGTCTACTGTTTTCACTGGGATTTGCCTCACCACACACGAAACTTAATTGCCTTGTTTAGAGCTCCCTCGTCTCTCATAAAACCAAGCGGGGAAGGAGGAGACGTCTCGTGTTCTCGACTTTCGGAATATTTCATTTTTATAGCTTTCTAAGAAGGTGATGAAAACATGATGGAGGTGCATTCAAACCCTCACAATATTTTTTGTTTCTGTTTTCCTACAATACGCCACTTTCCATTATGTTTTTGAGATTTTTCAGCTCCGTTTGCTAGGGAGCTGTCCAAAAATTCACAAATGTTAAAACATGTAATGTAATTTGGAGAGAAATGATGTTATTTTACGTGATCCAGGGAAAGTGTGTTTTCCTTGCTCACAGCCCCACTGATAGATTTTTTTTCTAAAATTCAATGGAAACAAAGAAAAGGAAGATGTTGAGGTACAAAAGCGGAAAAGAAGCGAGGTGAATGGAAGCATAGCTTCAGCTCAAAAGCATTACTTATGGCATACTATAGCACAACGACATTCATAAGTCGGACAATTTGGCGAACGAAAGTGCTTTCAGCAGGAGATGGTTGACATCATGCCATGTCGATGGAATCGGATACCTGTTGCTAATGTAATGAAAAGCCTGTGTTGGGCGAACTACACATGGCCTAGGTTGCGAAAAGAAGTTGTTGCGAGTTTGACTGGCTTCTTTGCAAACCGTTCCACTACATCCTTTGGAATGATAGCGTTATAGCATACGCAGTAGCGCAGCGGCTAAACCGATATTGTATTCAGTGCTGCTGCTGTATTTAGTGATACGGAGTATTACTCGTTTGTATTGATCTCAATGAAAAGGCATCAATGGGAACAGTTGTGTTGACGTGTATACGTTGGCGTATTATGGGTTGCTTGCACCACTGCAGTGGTAAGCATTTCAACCCGTACAGTGCACTGTACGGGTTGAAATGCTTACATTTTGTTCTTTTTCATCCACAATTAGGTTTAAAATTAAGTTTATTCCATTGATGACAAACTTGAAGTTACATTTTTAGTCCACAATCCACAATGGGTGGGTATTGTGATTCGAATTATAGGTAATATCCGTGGAAATTGCTGTCCAGAATGGCTGTTAATTAATTTGAGAGAAAGGAATCAATGAAGCCATTCTTTTCTAAACCGACTGCACTCACGAGACTCGTCTAGATTCAAATTCAGTGGGCTAGCAAGCAGTGGAGTGGTACATCATCTCTCTCTCTCTAGTTTCAGGGTTAAGCAGACTGCCACAAGCCTACTTCTACTCCATTTGTTTTGATATGGATGACATTTGTATTATACTTTGGCAGAATACGCATCGGCTTTATCACTTCCATGGTTTTTTTAAAGTTAAAGTACGGTGTAACATATTCATTATGTGATTATTGTTTATTGTGGGTCATGGAAAATGGATAATTGAGAGCAATATATATGCAGGATAAATTATCGGGTGAGCCGTGATGTAGTGTTTTTCCGTAACCCAATTCTTCATCCAAACTAGAAGTAAACACTTTGTCCAATCTCTTTGAATCGTTGGCAGGGGAGTAATACATTTGATATATGAGGGTAGTGAGGGTAAGAAGAAGTCACCCTGTTGGATTGTTGCTCTTCTTTTGTCAGCATATGGTAGGTTTACATTGAACCTACTTGTAACCTTTGTTTAATGTACACCCATTGCACCCGTACTTTTCTCATACTCATGCGCCTTGTATTGAAAAATTTGCGTTCGAGAAACTTGCTTTCTCCGCCTTTCTTGAAATAGATGTAATACTAAGTTTGAAATCACTGTGGTCATGCATTTTTTATAAATCTTAATTTTGAGTAACTCTGGTACCTAATGTGTTGTGGAATTTGTGCAGGGGAAATCTTAGCAGTCTTTTCAAAAGGGTTCTTTCTCCGGCATTTTTGTTTGACTAGATCAACCGACTTGTTTCTACCTATTTACACTTGCGTTTGTAATAGTCTCTCTTGTTTCCTAATTGTTTCTTTATCAGCACGTGGCTGCAGGCTTTATATGAGGGGGCTCAATCTCCAGTGGAAAACTATCCTATTTTCTAAACGCATCCAACCCGTGCTTGTGAAATAACTGTGTATCCTCATGACAGTGTTTTCCTCCTTTTCCCAAATCGTGTCGTCAGTTCCTTTGCTATACTCTGAGCACGCAATGATTATAATTCTTGAATTTGTCAATACGTGCGAGTGTGTTTTCACGATGGACAATCATAAAGTGAGAAAATACTACTGGATTGTAAATGTATATTATACTACATTTTGGACAGCCTTCCCCAAAAGTCGAGAAAGGGGCGATGAAAGGGAGAAAATGGAAGAGCATACAAGAACTTTTTCTCTAACAATAAGTGGATTACCACACACAGAAAAAAAGCCTGCTGGATTCTTGTTTTTTATATTACGCCACCGCTTCTTCTTCTTTTACATTCCTCTTCATTTACTTTTTATATGTATTTCTTCCAATGTTTCACAAGTACGTTAGTGTGTACTAGTGTGTATATACAAACATCTTTGTATAATGAATTTTGTTAGCATCTGTTATGCAGAAATCATAAATATAGGTTTGTGCTGTATTAGGAGTGAGGTGATAATTTGATAATGTTGTCACACTATTCACACAGAACAAAGCATTGAGGACAGCTCTTGATGCTGGCCTTCGTGAAGTGACAGTTATACGTATGCATTCACATATCATCGGGTAAACATAAAAAACATATCGCGAAATTGAAATAAAATTTTTCTTTGAAGCGTAATATTTTTTGTTCTCGATTCGGTATGCATAGAATACAATCACCGTGTAGGTAGAAGCTGTCTAAATATTTGGTTCCCAAAACCGACATTGCAAGTTTGATGAAATGTATGAATCAACTTGTTAAGACCTTGAGAGGAGGGGTGCTTTCCGACTCATTTTCTGTAGGAATAGCAATTACACTGTTTCATACAGTTTCATCCCGTCACTCCGTTGGGGAGAGTGTGCATACGAACAATCCCTTCCCAACATGCTTTTACTCTTTGTTCCGAGAAACTTGCAAGGTTACAAGGAAATGTAGAAAGTATTTATCTCGTTATTGGAGAAGACATAAGGTGAACAACTTTTGTTCTTTTTCAAGTGTACGCTTGTAAAGCTACTCGGGGGTTTTCTTTTTGGAGTGGTATTTACTTGCGTGCAGTTAGAGTCAAATCTGAATTATTTCTTCAGTTTATTGCAAAAATGTATTATTTTGTGCGTAGGTATCTCTGTGCTCACATAGGCGGGCCTCTTGGTGGTGTCGGTGGGAAAACTGCAGTAGCACTTCAGTTTACATATAGCAGAGCTGTGTCTATAATTTTTTCTGGAGGTAAAAGGAAAAAGGAAAAAAAAACTTTCTTTATATCAAGATCGATAGCTGTAATAATGTATAACGCTTTCATGCATATACGGCATCGCATTGCGTGTTTATGACGAAAGGCGAAAGAAGAGAGCATCCTCTTTCCCTTTTTTCCATCTTTGTGTGTGTGTTCACAACTTCCTCCTTTCTTCCTGATGCTGATACCGTTGTGTTAGCTATATTGTGCACACATTGTATCCTTTTGCAAATATCAATACATAATCGCACATATGTACGTACGTACACAATATATGCATACACACTCAATAGAAACTGTATAATCATTCGTATATATCACTTTTTATACTCGGAAAAGACATTCTAGTGAGGAGAGTGGGAGACAAAAAATGTTTTCAGCCAAAGAAGTAGAGAACAGTCGTTTATACTTTCACATGCATATTCTCTCCGTTTTGTTTGTGGGAGCGGTCCTGTATTTTGTTCTCGTTCCGCAGTGATACGAAAGAAGCAGAGAGAGAGAGACCTATACTCTAGGTTTTGGGTGGAAGTGGAATATTATTCTCACAATAAGCCGACACGAAAACTCTACCAGCACTTGAAGCAAAACCCGTGTTGAGAAGGAGAGAAACTACGTCCATGGTTTCCGTATCCCAGATGGATCCATCCTCTCCACTTTTTTCTCGCTCTCTTTCCTTCTCCGTTATGCATGGTTTTATGGAATATTGTGTAATGTGAAAAAAAGAAACTGGAGTATGATGAATTCATAGAAAAGTTTTTTAGAGAGTGTAACTTTTTATGCATAACATTTCCAAACACGCTTTCACACAATATAAGTAAGAAAAAGTTGAAAGAAAACGTCGACGACTAGGACGCGGTGATGATGATAATGATTATCAACCCGTGAGAGCTGCTTATAGCAATACACAAGTTTTTCTGTCTCCTCTCTCGCACTCTCTCTCACTCTGTTGAAAAAATAACGAAATTGCACCCACCTACAGAGGCGAAAAGGGAACCAAGCGAGTCACCTTGACAGACCTGATACGGTTTCTTTTGCCTTCTCTTTCTCTCCGTCGAAATTTGGCCTTTTTCACGGCAACTTATATAACCAATGTGGAGTGTGTTTGTGTATGTGTGAGCAGCACAATGATTGAGCTGAGAGGGAAGAAGGAAAAATAGAGCGTATAAAATCGAAAGAGGCGAAAGGAGTCATAGGTATTTTATGTATGGAAGGTGGAGGCATGAAAATACCAGGAAAAATGGAGAAAGAGAGAGAGAAAAAAACGATGTGATGGTGGAAGTGGATGGATGGATGAGTTGAGCCAGTTTTTTCTCCGTTTTTTTGTTGCTACTCTTTTTTCTCCTACCCACCAAGTCAGTGTAATAAATGTACCCAACAGGGAAGATGATAGTTGCATGTTATATCTTTCCCCTGATTCCATGATGTTCCTCGCTCGTTCCTCTTTGTTTGTGTGTAGCTCCTTTTTTCTTTCTACTTTTTAGTGGAAGAAAAGCAGCTGAATGAACCGAAGAGAGTAGTCAAATGCATGCAATTCAGAGTTAGTGAGAGGCTTTAGCTTCGACGGCTGTAAACGAGGCGAGAGAGAGTTTTTTTGTAGGCGTGTGTGTGCAATCGAGGGGTACATGTCTGCCTTTTCCGTATGTGTCAAGTTATAGTGCGTGCACCAAGGTAGTGTGGTGGTTGTTACACACGTATATTATATGTCGTATCTCTTTGGTTTCTCTCGCAGATTTTTTATACGCATCCATTGGAAGGAATGCGCTTACACGTAGTAATACTGATACGGGAAGGAAGAGAAAAGAGCGGGACATGCAATCTAACTCGTTGGTTTTTGGGTTTTTGTGCGCTGCATGCACTTAATATTTATGCAGGCGATGTGGAAAGGGAAAGAAAATGGAAAAAGAGGAAACCTTGGCTAAAGCCGTGAGCATGTTCAAGCACAGAGCTGGCAACTCTCTGAGAGGGCAAGCAATGCGTGCATGTGTAGACAAACAACAAAAATCTCCTCTTCGTAGATTATGTACAGTAACATGAATGTATGTATATGGAACCATCTTCTTCCACTGGCAGACCACCGTCGGCATCCTACATTCGTTTTTTTGTGGCAAAAGTACGTATTGATATAAACGATATATGGATTCACGGAATATCTGGATGCCTCCTCCTGGAAGGCGAAAAGGGTGGATGATAAATAGATACTTTTTTCATGTGCATGAATCAACTGACTGTTGTTTTCCTTTTTGTGGAGCTGCAGAAGAAAAAGAAAGGGAATTTGTGGAGATGGCTCAAAGTGCAAAAACGTAGTAGGAATCGTCATCATTCTCGTATAATCCAGCATATCGGCAACTCTTTTATGTTCTGCCAGTCTCATATTTTAGGGAATAATACGTAAATGAATATGTAGTATGGGAGTTGCCGAGTAGTGCAGAGTTTTGAGTAAGAGTGCTGTCAATAATAGAGCAAGTTTTTTCACTCTGAGAATCCACATTGAGTTTGGTAACTTGAACAAGGCGAAAGGAAACTTTAGTATAAAGTGGTGCCTAATTTTTTGTTTTTTGTCTGTGGCGGTGTGGCGGTGCCCCCATGAAAGAAAAAAGAAACTTGTATGGTTATACTTGGCAGCATAAATGTCAACCGACTAATTCCTTCCCATTCCGGCTTGTGTACAAGTTGCACCACCACCACCACCACACTGCACTGGGTTATAGTGGCTCCCCATAATTATACAGAAGCTGTAGTTAGTTGCCACGAGGCAATAACAGAGCACAAAAATTTTCAGATTACATGGCATGTGAAAGATTATGATATGGATGGTAGACTTGTTGATAACATGTTTTCCGCTGTCTTTATTTCATCACAGCTGAGAAAAGGGTTATATCCCCAAAGAGAAGTGAGCACAATAATTATGGTTCGTTGTACAAGACAAGATGTGAGAGATCCCAAGTTATTCATCAAGACCACAACCATGTATTTTTGATGGACATGTCGCATAATAAGATGGAGTCCCAAGTGACTAAAAAGGAATTACCAGAGCGAGAGCAAGAGAGATAGCTCCAGAAGGAATAAAGAGGGTGGAATCTGTATCATCTTCAACAACATCATCGTCCACGATGCATTTCCATTTTGG